>OY821518.1:282568332-282770422 GCA_963682025.1 Cordilura impudica | reverse complement strand
AACTAAGGTAGATAGAACAAAAAGGACGTTAATTTGGGATCACCTACAAAAATTATCAATTTCAATGGAAAATCTAAAAAAATCATAAAAACGCGTTTTTCTCGAAAACTAAGGTAGATAGAGCAAAAAGGACGTTAATTTCATATGAAAAATCTAAAAAAATCATAAAAACGCGTTTTTCTCGAAAACTAAGATAGAGCAAAAAGGACTTTAATTTGGGATCACCTACAAAAAATATCAATTTCATATGAAAAATCTAAAAAAATCATAAAAACGCGTTTTTCTCGAAAACTAAGCTAGATAGAGCAAAAAGGACGTTAATTTGGGATCACCTACAAAAAATATCAATTTCATATGAAAAATCTAAAAAAAATCATAAAAACGCGTTTTTCTCGAAAACTAAGGTAGATAGAGCAAAAAGGACGTTAATTTGGGATCACCTACAAAAAATATCAATTTCATATGAAAAATCTAAAAAAATCATAAAAACGCGTTTTTCTCGAAAACTAAGGTAGATAGAGCAAAAAGGACGTTAATTTGGGATCACCTACAAAAAATATTAATTTCATATGAAAAATCTAAAAAAATCATAAAAACGCGTTTTTCTCGAAAACTAAGGTAGATAGAGCAAAAAGGACGTTAATTTGGGATCACCTACAAAAAATATCAATTTTATGGAAAATCTAAAAAAATCATAAAAACGCGTTTTTCTCGAAAACTAAGGTAGATAGAGCAAAAAGGACGTTAATTTGGGATCACCTACAAAAATTATCAATTTTATGGAAAATCTAAAAAAATCATAAAAACGCGTTTTTCTCGAAAACTAAGGTAGATAGAGCAAAAAGGACGTTAATTTGGGATCACCTACAAAAAATATCAATTTCATATGAAAAATCTAAAAAAATCATAAAAACGCGTTTTTCTCGAAAACTAAGCTAGATAGAGCAAAAAGGACGTTAATTTGGGATCACCTACAAAAATTATCAATTTCATATGAAAAATCTAAAAAAATCATAAAAACGCGTTTTTCTCGAAAACTAAGCTAGATAGAGCAAAAAGGACGTTAATTTGGGATCACCTACAAAAAATATCAATTTCATATGAAAAATCTAAAAAAAATCATAAAAACGCGTTTTTCTCGAAAACTAAGGTAGATAGAGCAAAAAGGACGTTAATTTGGGATCACCTACAAAAAATATCAATTTCATATGAAAAATCTAAAAAAATCATAAAAACGCGTTTTTCTCGAAAACTAAGGTAGATAGAGCAAAAAGGACGTTAATTTGGGATCACCTACAAAAAATATCAATTTTATGGAAAATCTAAAAAAATCATAAAAACGCGTTTTTCTCGAAAACTAAGGTAGATAGAGCAAAAAGGACGTTAATTTGGGATCACCTACAAAAATTATCAATTTTATGGAAAATCTAAAAAAATCATAAAAACGCGTTTTTCTCGAAAACTAAGGTAGATAGAGCAAAAAGGACGTTAATTTGGGATCACCTACAAAAAATATCAATTTCAAATGTAAAATCTAAAAAAAATCATAAAAACGCGTTTTTCTCGAAAACTAAGGTAGATAGAGCAAAAAGGACGTTAATTTGGGATCACCTAAAAAAAATATCAATTTCTTATGAAAAATCTAAAAAAATCATCAAAACGCGTTTTTCTCGAAAACTAAGATAGATAGAGCAAAAAGGACGTTAATTTGGGATCACCTACAAAAAATATCAATTTCATATGTAAAATCTAAAAAAAATCATAAAAACGCGTTTTTCTCGAAAACTAAGCTAGATAGAGCAAAAAGGACGTTAATTTGGGATCACCTACAAAAAATATCAAAAATCTAAAAAAAATCAAAAAAAAACGCGTTTTTCTCGAAAACTAAGGTAGTTAGAGCAAAAAGGACGTTAATTTGGGATCACCTACAAAAAATATCAATTTCATATGAAAAATCTAAAAAAATCATAAAAACGCGTTTTTCTCGAAAACTAAGCTAGATAGAGCAAAAAGGACGTTAATTTGGGATCACCTACAAAAAATATCAATTTCAATGTAAAATCTTAAAAAAATCATAAAAACGCGTTTTTCTCGAAAACTAAGGTAGATAGAGCAAAAAGGGCGTTAATTTGGGATCACCTACAAAAATTATCAATTTCATATGAAAAATCTAAAAAAAATCATAAAAACGCGTTTTTCTCGAAAACTAAGCTAGATAGAGCAAAAAGGACGCGTTTTCTCGAAAACTAAGGTAGATAGAGCAAAAAGGACGTTAATTTGGGATCACCTACAAAAAATATCAATTTCATATGAAAAATCTAAAAAAAATCATAAAAACGCGTTTTTCTCGAAAACTAAGGTAGATAGAGCAAAAAGGACGTTAATTTGGGATCACCTACAACATATATCAATTTCATATGAAAAATCTAAAAAAATCATAAAAACGCGTTTTTCTCGAAAACTAAGGTAGATAGAGCAAAAAGGACGTTAATTTGGGATCACTTACAAAAAATATCAATTTCATATGAAAAATCTAAAAAAATCATAAAAACGCGTTTTTCTCGAAAACTAAGGTAGATAGAGCAAAAAGGACGTTAATTTGGGATCACCTACAAAAATATCAATTTCATATGAAAAATCTAAAAAAAATCATAAAAACGCGTTTTTCTCGAAAACGAAGGTAGATAGAGCAAAAAGGACGTTAATTTGGGATCACCTACAAAAAATATCAATTTCATATGAAAAATCTAAAAAAATCATAAAAACGCGTTTTTCTCGAAAACTAAGGTAGATAGAGCAAAAAGGACGTTAATTTGGGATCATATGAAAAATCTAAAAAAAATCATAAAATCGCGTTTTTCTCGAAAGCTAAGGTAAGATAGAGCAAAAGTTTTTTTGCATTACCCACCCCTATTTTCGGAACCAATTAGTGTCATAGGTAATGCAAAAAAACATAACAACCAACAAGTGTAACTTTTATGATGCTAAATAGTTTTTGTGTCTTAAGTATTTTATTACCATCTTTTATTAAAATAAAAACCAGTCAATAAAAACAATTGTAAATAATTTCAACGTAAATCACAAAAAAAAATGGCCAATAAAATTTTAAAATATTTGACAATTGTAAACAATTTGCAACGTAAGTCATAAAATAGGGTCAATAAAATTTTAATAAATTTGGTTGAAACAATTGTCGTTGCTTTTATCGGGGTGTATCAGATCGCGAATTGATGTTTCAATTTTTCGCAGTACACGAGCCAGAACACGAATTTAAAATATAACTGAACTCGAACCTGTTTATTGTACATGTTCTATGTTTTCTTAGTACACGAGCCAGAACATGACTTAAAATATAACTGAACTCGAACCTGTTTATTGTACATGTTCTATTTTTTCTTAGTACACGAGCCAGAACACGACTTAAAATATAACTGAACCCGAATCTGTTTATTGTACATGTTCTGTTTTTTCTTAGTACACGAGCCAGAACACGTACCAGAACACGAACTTCAAATAAAGCAACACTCGAATCTGTGTGGTTTATGTGTGATCGAAACAAAAAGTACGTGATAGAAAAATGTTCGTGTAAATAACGAAATATTAAAACGAACACAGTCATGATGGTGTTGGGCACCGTAGAAAATTTAGAAACGCACATAATTGATATGAAAATAAAGATATGTGTTGGCTGCTTTTGAACAGAACATTGTGTGCTTCATGTGTGTATTTTCTGAACCTTGATAATTCCATCAAATTATACCTAATATGATGAGTTATATGTTCTCATTTTTCGGATATAATTATATATAATTCGAAAAGTAACACACATTTTTTTTGATAGGGTAATAATACATTTAATAAAAAGATTAAAAAATATTAAGTTTTTTTAACTAAAAATTTATAGCCAATCTTCAGTATTGGTATTTTCGTAGGCAGAATTGGTGCCTATGTTTTTTAATGCCATTTCTGGAAATTCATAATTCCAGCAACATTTGTTGTTCACGGTTTTTGTTGTTTTTCATGGTTTAGCCATTCTGCGCGAAATTTTTGAAGGTATTTTGGCCCCATTACCTTAAAATATGTTTAAAAAGTATTTCAAAATAATATAAACAACAAATTTAATATACTTACCAATATAAAACTCAAGATTTTATTAAAAAAATATTTAATTTAACTTTATATGTATTTTTTTATGTATATGAAATCCCAAAAGCTTAACGCAAAATTACTTGGAATCGCATTTTCATATAACTTTTTTTTAATATAAATACCGTTATTCGAGTCTCGCTTAGTTGTTTTTACAGAAAAAATACTAAAAAAACAACCTTGGCGAATTATAAGCTGTTTATCAATGTTCACAATGAAGTCATTTTGCAAAAAAAAAAAATCGCTAGATTTCCCGCTAAGAGCTAAACCATTTTTCTTCTAGCTAACTGACTTTAAAAAAAGCTAGATTTGACGGGAAAATATCTAAATTGGCAACATTGCTCTCCACATTAAAATTCTCTCCCAGACTGATATTGAAAAGTTCATTTTCTTATATATTTTAAGATTGTTAAAAACTGGCATACTTTCAGGGATTCAAAGCCTGTTATTTTTGAAGAGCAAGTTTATTTTGAAAAAAAAAATTTTTTTCATGTAACTTGATTTATTTAAAATTAGCTCAAGCTATTTGAAATAAATAACTAAAAATTAAAATTAATTAATTAATTTTAAGAAGAAATATTTTAGAAAAAACTTGGAGATTTTTTTAAGTTTCTGCTTATAGCCAAGGCTAACAAATATTACATTTGCCTACTAAAAATTTTCATTGTTCAACATTAGCAAATAGTTTTTTTTATTTATATTGTTAATTAACGTAAAATATATGAATATCCTTGACCCAAAGTGTTACATTTTATATTATTTAAATTGCAAGTAGTGGACAAAAGTTATTAAAGTAGAATTCTAAGGACCAATTAAAGAAAAAAATTATAACGTTAGACAAAACATGAAATTGTAATAATGTTAAAACAAAATTACTGTAAAAATGAATCTATATACTGTAATATATTCTCAGAATAATTCATACTTACATACATAACTATTTTCTTACTTGTTAATAATTTTTAAAATAAATCGTTTAACAAAAACTAAACTCCCTTTACAAAATTTAAATTTAATATTTAAAATGAACAAAAAAAAACTTTCTTACCAGCCTTAAAATTTCATTGAAAAATGCTCTGTACATATTGTTAAGTTTCCACTTCCTTAATTATTTAAAAAATGAAATAAATACTAATAAATAAATTATACTCATTAATATTAACTTGAAATGTATAGATAAATTTATAATAATAACAAACCTTTGTGATCCATACTAAAAAAAAATTATTATTATTAAAAAATAAAAAAACAACTTCTTCACTTCCAAGAATTACTTATTATTAAGCAACAAACAAAAAAATTATATTAAATTTAAAATAATTAGAAAAAAGAGTTGAAGTTTAAAACATATAAAAAAAACTAAACAATTAAGTTAAAATTTATTAGAGCATTTAATGAAACGGAATTATTATTAATAAATTATTTAGAAAACAAAAAAAAAAAAACAATAAAAATTATTTATAAAACATTAAAAAAATAAATTAATAATAAAAAAAAATTACGTTAAAAAATAAAAAAAAAATTGTTTTCTTGCTCCATATACTTTAATAAAGCACATTATAGCATTTTTAAACAAATATTGCGCCATTAAAAATGCAACAATACATTTAATAATAATATTCAATTAACTGCATACAATATGGCGTGTTACATTACAAAAATATCTATCGTATTACGGATATTTTTGCAATAAATGGTAATGTTCCAGCTGAAAAGTGTCCACACTTTGCCTTCCTGCCAAAGCAATAAACAGTCTTATGACATTTTCAGACACATTAGTGTCGTTTTCTTTTTTTTTATTTACATTTTTCATACATTTGTACATGATAAAACACTTTGCTTATTTAATAAACAAAAAGTTAATATTATGATGAGAGTTCAACAAAAAAAAAATATGAGCTGAATCGTAAAATTTAAGAACATGCGCTTCGAGTTTGTTTTTCTCAACATACGTCTACGCTTTCAAGTATATAGTGAGGTTTGTGTATGTGCTAACCAAAAATACATGTATTTCACCACACAGCGTTGCATGTTAAAATTAATATTCACCATAAAATCAGATTTGTATTTTAAAGATAAAAAAACATGGTAAAATTATCCCTTAACGGATAAGAAAGCCCAAATGTTACCCCCGTTTTCATTGGATGGAACGATATAATATTGCAATTGAAGGTACCATTTATTGATGGCAATGCGGTGTCATTAATTTAAACAATTAATCCATCTGTCGTTTCTCCTATTAAATTATATATAGACAACGAAAATTAATAAAAAATTCGCAACGCAACAAAATTTTATTAGTCCAGAGAATATTAATTGTTGCATAAATGTCTCAGCCGAGAAGTGGGACTTTCAAGTAATTTAAAAAAATCGAAGGATCAGAGATTTTCTACAAATACGTCCTTTATTTAAAAAGTGGTATATCAGTTCAGGTGGAAACATTCCCCATATGAATCAAGTAAGTTTAATCTGATAAAAAATAGTCCAAACTGTCCCATAATTGCAACGTTAAAAAAAAAGTTTATGAGTATATGAAGAATTGTTTATATTGGACTCACAACGAAACTCTTATGAGCAGCGACCGTAATAAAGGGGTTTTTTTAGAGGTTTACAACTGTGAGTAGGTTACACTGCTTTACTTGACACCAGATTTAACAGCTGATATTTGTCTTTTATTTAATTTGGTTAGCCATTTCATAATGAATAGACACCACAGCAACTCTTGTAAATTGCTGAAATTTTCTATCAAAATAATGGTTCTGTTCGTTAAATTTATCATGCTTTTCGTCAATTTTATGGTAGTCAAAATCGTCCATCGGAGCGGCTAATTCTTAATGAAAATGTGCATCCCTTAATACGCCAAACAATTAGCACCGAAAAAGCCGTACATCAAAGTATTGAAGAAGACACACATCTTTCAATTCGGCGCCGTTCTAAGCAAATGGGGATTTGTCCACTTTATGGAAGATTTTATGAAAGGATATTGGTTTACGAGCTTTTAAGACTCAACTTATGCAAGAATTAAAGCCAAACGATCACCGTATGCACCGCAAATTCGTCAGATAGGCTGAACTACAAATTGATATTGATTTTGATTTTCCATAAAAAATTTTGTTCAGCAATGAAGCTCATTTTTGGTTGCAAGGGTACATAAATAAGCAGAATTGTCACATTTGGAGTTAAGATAATTCACAAAATTTTGGCCAATTCCCATTACATCCACAGAAAGTTACTGTTTGGTGCGCCTTATGATCAGTGGTCGTTGGTCCATATGTCTTCAAAAACGATAGTGGGCAGAATTTTACTGTCAATGGTGAACGGTATAGAGAAATGGTTTTTTTGTACCTCAATTAGCTGGCATTAATCTTGCTGGCATGTGATTCCAACAGGTCGGTTTTTTACTTAAAGAAACTTTTGATGAACGCATAATTCACTTAATGGTCCTGTTAATTGGCCACCAAGGCCATGCGATTTAACCACATTGTTTTATTTTATTTGCGTTTGTGTAAACCTCTGTCTGATCCCCTGAAAATCAATATTCGACGAGTTATTGCTGAAATACGGCCGCAAATGCTGCGAAAAGTTTGGGGAAACTGGAAGTTCTAGATTGCGCCATGTACGCACCAGTGCTGGCGGCCACCTGGCCCAACTCATATTTAAACATTAATGGCATAAAATTATCTATTCAATAAAGCCAGTTAATTGACATGAAAAACATTTTTGTTTGCTTTATTTTAATTTAAAGTTCTGTAACTCTGAGAAAAACACCCATTAGATATAATTTGTAGATATTGATTTCCTTCAAGCAAAAATTAGTTATTTTTTTGATTTAAAATATTTTCGAGCAGAAAATAACAATCTCTTTTTTATTTTAATTTGTTCGAGCACATACAAATATCAAACACAAGCAAAAAATTGAAAAATCCACAAATAAGAATTAAATTCGTTGTAATTTTTAAATGAAATTAATATTAAATGCTAAAAAAAAAAAAATCAATTGGTTTTTTCTCAAATTTTTAGATTTTTTTTGCAGGGATTAATTTTTATATTTGCTAGAAAAAATAAAAATTGAAAACCTAAGTTAATTTCTGCACGAAAAAAATTAAAAAATAGCTTTTATTTTTGCTCGAAAAAATAAAACTAAAAAAGAAATTTTAATTAAAAGCAAAACATTTTCTGAAAAACTATTACACAAGGATCAAAATTTTACACTTAAATCACTTCTCCCACAAAAAATGTCAAATACCTATTTATGAATGGTCCTCTCGAACTGAGTTACTGTTTGGAGAGACTAAGCTCGTATTTTTTAGGGCACGTTTTATTTCTCTGATATCGGTGGTTTCTTCACTGGTCGATAACAACCAAGATCAGCCTAAATTACTCGTCGGAAACAGTTCGAGCACATATTTTTAGTTTCAGATTTTGAATAACCTCTTTAGGTAGCATTTTTGGACATTTTTGAAACTCTCTTGCTATTAAATTATCCTGCCTTTGACTCAAGGGGGGGTGGGAAATTAAGAGAAAACGCCCTTGCTCCACATGCTTTTTAATTTTTATATTTATTTATTTATCGATAAGCGCAAATGCTTCTAAGCCTCACCTATTAAAAGCCTAAAAACACAAAAAAAATGTTCCGTATGCCTAAAATTAACGAATGAATAAAATTAACAAAACATGCACCATCACGCGGGTCCAGATCCAAAATTTGATTAAAGCCTGGTATACATACTATTTTGAGTCACTTACAATATTTTAGTGTAAAATTCATTATATTTCTTTTAAAACACTTTAATAAAAAAAACAAGTAAGAAAATTATAGTCGGTCTAGACCGACTATACGATACCCTATACCATGCGTTTAGAAACCCTATCTCTTAGGCCCAACTAACTGGACATAGAAAATAAGCAAAAACCAAATTTGAGTGGGATTTTTATTAATTTTTTTGGCTGCAGATATGAAAAAGTTCATATCGGATGCTATATCTATATGGGGACTAGGTCCAAAAATGGACCGATCCTGATCATGTTTGGAAAAGTCTCTTGTATTTTGCAAAAATATATACAAACCAAATCTGAGAAGAATCAGTGCAATATTTTTGTTTTTTAATAGATTTAAGTGAAGATCGGGAAGCAGCCCTATATGGGGCCAAAGGGATCATTTTTGGACTACCCATTAATGGATGTAATGAACGCATATAAACCCAATTTGAGTAAGATCTATATGACAATTTGGACCTTATGGCAATTTATGTCGATTTCATATGGGGGCTAGGTCTGAACATGGACCGATTCTCACCAATTTCAATAGCGTTCATCCCATGGCCGATAAAAGCTTATATACCAAATTTCATCAAAATATATTCATATTTGCGACCTGCAGTTTGATTACAAGCTTTACATGGACACACAGACGGACGGACGGACGGACATTGTTAAATCAACTCAAAAAATGATTCTGATTCGATCGGTATAATTAAAGATGGGTCTAGGTCAAATATTTTTGGTTGTTACAAACAGCAGCACAAAGTCATTATACCCAAACCACATAGTGGTATAGGGTATAAACATTGCTCACATTAGGGTTAATTACACATAAACGTCATTATATTTTATAGATACTTTAGCAAAGTAGAAAAAACTAAAATTGATCGCCGGATATAAGCTATATTAAAAATCTGTGATATTACGTGATAATTTAAACAAAATATGTTATTAACTTTAAACGACGATTGTTTGTTACATATTTTTGAGCTCTTAGAACTAAAAGATCAACTGCAACTAACAGATGTTTGTCAATATTTCCATTTCATTATCATCAAATACATATGGTCAAGAAAATATCGCGAGATACAACCACAAATGAAGTGTTTACAATCATTGAGCACCGAACAATATAAGAAATTTTTCCAATATAATTCTAAAAATATACAAAAATTAGAAATTGAAGATACTAATAATTTCGCTTATGCTGGTTATTTATATGTAAATCGTTTTAATGTTCGGCCAGACTATTCATTTTATTTATCATTGAAAATGCAGAACCTAAAAGAATTACATTGTCAAGATCAAAGAATACATGATGGTTATATACGAATGTTAAGTAAATATTGTCCCAAATTGGAAATTTTACATATACACGGTCCTCATGTAACTGGAGCCCATATTAAGGAGTTTAAATGGCTAAGGGTACTTCAGATTGGAGAGAATATAACACGATTAGATTGCAATAACAATTCTGAATCTAATCAAAATGAAATGGATGAAATTGCTTATGAGTTGTAAGAAGGTATTCAAAAATGTGTTCTAGTTTTCATTAAAATGAAAAATGAAATGAAAAAAAAACATTAATTACCAGATGCTAACATTCCCACATGCAGTTTATGAAATAAATACGTGGATATCCACCATATATACACGACAGCAGAGTGGTGGTATTATTTAGGCTAAGTACCAAAGAAATGTGATTTGTAGAGTTTGAAAATAAATAAATATTTTAAATATTAAATATTTTCTAAATTTAATTTTTATGATTAATTTTACTAAAATAATTTTTTTAAATGGTTAATATTCTTAATATTTAGCTAATATTCCCGATTTTAATTTTATTATTTTTTATAAAAATAAAAAATCTTATCTTCGATCTTTATCAATTTAATGATTGAGTTTGAAATTGTTCAGGCTCAATATCAAATGTTTTTACTTTAAATAAAGCAAAAGCATTAGCACATTTGTTTCAAAAATTGATTTATATTCTACATGACAGGTTATACAGGTATTTCGGGAAGAGTCACCAACCCTCATCAGTAACCAAAAGCAGTAGATAGTTTGTTTGGTAAAAAGTTAAATTCATATATATATGCTGAAAACAACCAAATGAGAATTCAAGCAAAAGTTATACTATTTAAGCCTCTTCCAATATAACAAACTAAAATATAGAACAACTTTGAAACAAATATGATTGTATACGAGTATACATTGCATACTACAATATACATGTTTGTTTTTGTCTTGAAAAAACAAGATTTTATTGATTTGATTTTGGTATATATTCAAAAAAAAAAAAAAAAAACCTTAGAAAGCTTAAAAAATCAAAAAAAAAAAACAAGTAAGAAAATTATAGTCGGTTTATACTGACAATACGATACCGTCCACCATGCGGTTAGAGACCCTATACCGATCGACTCAGAATTACTTTCTGTCGACTCACTCGATTTACTGTGTGTCCATGTAAACCTTTTAATCAAACTACAGGTCGTAAATATGAATATATTTTGATGAAATTTAGTATATAAGCTTCTATCGGCCATAGGAAGAACTCTGTTGAAATTGGTGGAAATCAATGCGTGGTCAGACCTAGTCCCCATACAAATGGCCCCTATGAGATTTACTTAAATTGCCATAATATCCACATTATCATATAGATCCCGGACAAATTGAGTTTGTGTATGTTTATTACATCCATTTATCAGTAGTCGAAAAATAAACCATATAGGACAATTCCTAGTCATAGCCCCCATATGAAGCTGATTCCCAATCTTTACTTAAATTTACCAAAAAAAAAAAAAAAAATATTGGGTTTGTATGTGTTTATTTTATCCATTTATCGGTAGTCAAAAAATAAACCCTATAGGGCAAATCTTAGTCACAGGCCCCATATAAATCTGCTTTCCGATCTTCACTTAAATCTTTCAAAAAACAAAAATACTGCACAGATTTTTCTCAAATTTGGTTCGTAAATGCTTTTGCAAAAATTAAGTGGCCTTACCAAATATGGTCAGGATGGGTCCGTTTTTCAATTTAGGCTACAAAGTTGCCGCTCAAATTTAGTTTATGCTTATTTTCTATATGTAATTAGTTGAAGCTAAGGAAAAGGGTTTCTAGACCCATGGTATAGGGCAAAGGTGACCATAACGCAGCTCGCGAGCCACACGCGGCTCTCGAAGTCGATTGGAGTGGCTCTTATGCATAATATTAATTAATTTTTTAATAAAAAATTTTTATAGAATATATAAAAAAAATATGACATAAATAGAAAATGTTTAGAAATAAGATTTGCTTGTTGATGTATTACGGGTATTGTCCATTTTAGCAGTTAGCCGCTTAAAGTTTGGTTGATGACCTGTTAAGGGCACTATACACTTGTCAAATTCACATCAATTATTATGTATTAGTGAAAATTTGTTTTTACATCTGTAATGGTGCGGCGTTGGTGGAAGATCCGCTTCCGTTTCCCTGAGCCTTTGCTGGTCGCACGTGCTGGCGTAGGGGCCTAGCTCGCCGGATGGGTGGGGTCTTGCTCAGGCCCAGGGAAACCGCACTACAGATTTTCACGTGCGATTTAAAAAACAACTGTGAACAAAACGGACGCTAAATAGGACGGATGGCCATACTTACCTTGGGATTGGGGACTGGATGTTATGCCCCTTAAGCCCTCCCTACCATGTTACCTCGACTCCATCTTAATTGGAGGTAACCCACTTAAATAATAAGAATCTGGTTTGGTTTATTTTCTACATTGGGTTTAAAAAAAGTTTTTATTTACCCTTCATTTTAAGGGTTCTTAAAATTTAAATTATAATTAGCAAAATTTATTTTATTTTTATAAAATTTTAAGTTTAGCTCAATTTGATTTTAGGGAAATTTAAATTTTAGGAAAATGTTAAATTTAGAAAAATTTTAAAGTATAGCATAATTTTAATTTTAGGAGAAATTTTAAATTTAGCTTAATTTTATCCATATTTAGGAAAATTATTTTCATTTATGAAATTTTTAGTTTTAACAAAAGTTGACTTTTAGCACTATTTAATTTTAGGACAATTTTTAATTTTTAGGAAAATTTTTAATTTTTAGGAAAAATTTTAAATATTAAAAAAAAATTTTTAATAGTAGAAAAAATTTTTTAATAGTAGAACAATTTTAAATTAGCTCACTTTTAATTTTTGCACAACTTTCATATCGCCATATCGCTGGTGTTGCATTCCGATGAGGTACCGATGAAGCTGCTGCCGCCGGACGCCGTGGTTGTGTCTCGCAATATTCTTTTCAATTTTGGCATGTAACTTTATTAAAACTCCTTCACATTTCATTAGGGTTTCCATTTTAAGTTTTTTTTTTTTTTTTTTATTCAATTGAAATTTTACGATGAATTCTTCGTATTAATAAAGATGAGCATTAATTGCAGATTTAACAAAATAATTTTAATGATGATATTATTTTATCGTTATTGACGATAATTTAACATAAACTTATGAATAGTTGTAATTTTTTTTCTACGTTTGAGTTTTTAGTTTTCTTATGAATTGTTTATTTAATAGATTTAATATTCTAAGTAGCTGGTGGTTGTTTAAATATTTTTCAAGCAAATATTAAAAATATAATTAATAAAAACCGAACAACAAATGTTCTTAAAATCTAGTTTTTTTTTTTTTTTCTCTTAAAGTTTATTTAATTATTGGTTTTATTTCTTAAATTTTACACTTTCTTTTTTTTTCTTAAACTTATCTTTTTTTTCTAAACTTAATTTTTCTTTAATTTTCTGAACTTAAATTTAATTTTTCAAACTTTTTTTCATAACTGTTCTTAATTTTTTTTTTTTTTAATTATTCTAAACTTCTTCACTTAATTTATTTTTAATTTATTTTCACTTAATTTAATTTTAATTTCGAAGGAGGTTTTTCCTCAACCCTATTCTTGAATGACTACATTTCGACTCCGCGATTTAAATTTAACTTTACTACATTAAACCTTCTCATCTTCATACATTCATCTGCAGATAAAAACCTGTTTATTAAAAAAACAAAATCACCACCAATTCATTGAGAACATTCATATGCATTCATAATATTCTCTAGTATTTATAACACTCCCACTCATATATGACTATGAGAGCAAGTGAGATCAATACAAGAAAATACGTGGTTTGACCAGCATGATTGCATATGAATGTGTTCATGATTTAATACAACACAATGAAGAGAAAAAACGCCATAAATCAGTTTGCCAAAAAAATGCCATCAACATATTACCATATAAGGTGTTGTTTATATGTACATACTTGAACTTGAAAATAATTTCAAGATCAAGGTTATTATTTTTTTGTTTTCTTCTTTCTTATTCTGCTTGTAACAGAAATTCTTTTGCTACAGTGCAGAGCAAAACAGATCACCGTCACACATCCCTATAAGCAAATCGACAGTCGACTACAAAAAACACACTTGTAGTTAACTTTTATGAACTAACTATAAGCTAACTACAATGTTATGCAGAACTTCCCCAAAAATAGAAACATGCATATTGTGTGCTTTCTCTAAATAGAAGCTTGCATATTTGTTGACACTTGTTTTGTTACTTTTTCACTTGTTTTTGACATTTTCATTACAAAAATCAGTGTTCGTGCGTACAGTTAAAAAGGTTAAAGTAAAATATTTTTTACATTTTTTAAATTTTAATTATTAAAACTAAAATGAGTGGCACAAGTAAGAGAAATTTAAGAAGGCTATTTAAAAAAGAACAAAGAAATTTATTCAAATAAACTTATTTCAAATAATGTAGTTGAAGCCACCTGCTCATTTGCCGATTTGCAGTGTCAAAGTGAAAGTTGTACTGCAAATATTAGTATTAGCAACATTTTAGAAGGAGAACCTATAATAAAAAAAAACATTAAAAGAAAAAATCGGAGATTGGTACTATAAAAATAGGCCATCTCGCAAGTGTTTCGAAGAATTGTTAAGTATTTTAGTTGAAGAAAATTTAGATGTGTCTTTGAGAGCAAATAACTTCACGATTTAATGCTTTGTACAGGTTAATATGATGAAGTCATTGTTAAAATTACGCCTGTCAAAAACTTTAACAGAGGTAATTTCTATGAATATCTGTCTAGAAATTAATATGGATGGAATCCATGGCAAGAAGAGACTAAGGGACTTCAAACTTTTCTTCTAAGCTTTAACGGGTAACCTATATATTAAAAACATATTGATTTCACATAATATCGGACATTTATATTTTAAACAGATGCCTGTCGATCGCTTGGCTCTAATGAGGTGGAAAACGACATCAGATATGCTCTAAAAGTCATTAAAAAAACGGCATATCCATGCTGAATGCGTCGAAAATAAAAAATTTAAATTGTTAAATTCGGCTATGCCGAACTTCTGATACCCTCCACCCTAGTTTTACGTTTCTACATATTTCACTATTTATAACAAATGTTAACAAAATATTTGAAAAAGTAAACAATTTGACAAACTTAATACTAAATTTTGTGTTATTTTTACATTTAAATTTCTTTTGGGGGTTCTACTTTAGACTAAAGTAAAGACTATTATAAGATAACTACTATTTGATTTTAATTAAGTCAACTTATAGGCAACTATAACATATAAACAAGTAATAAAATTATAGTCGGTCTAGACCGACTATACGATACCCTATACCATGCGTTTAGAAACCCTATCTCTTAGGCCCAACTAACTGGACATAGAAAATAAGCAAAAACCAAATTTGAGTGGGATTTTTATAAATTTTTTTGGCTGCAGATATGAAAAAGTTCATATCGGATGCTATATCTATATAGGGATTAGGTCCAAAAATGGACCGATCCTGATCATGTTTGGTAAAGTCTCTTGTATTTTGCAAAAATATATACAAACAAAATTTGAGAAGAATCAGTGCAATATTTTTGTTTTTTAATAGATTTAAGTGAAGATCGGGAAGCAGCTCTGTATGGGGTCAAAGGGATCATTTTTGGACTACTCATTAATGGATGTAATGAACGCATACAAACCCAATTTGAGTAAGATCTATATGACAATTTGGATCTTATGGCAATTTATGTCGATTTCATATGGGTAATTTGTATGGGGGCTAGGTCTGAACATGGACCGATTCTCACCAATTTCAACAGCGTTCATGCCATGCCGATAAAAGCTTATATACCAAATTTCATCAAAATATATTCATATTTGCGACCTGCAGTTTGATTACAAGGTTTATTCGATACTTATTTGTATTATTTCGCAAGAATACGAAGTAACGAAAATAGATCTTTGTTTATAGAGTATTTCTGTTCCATAACCTGTTTCCACAAGTCAATAGTTGAACAATTCTTGTTTTATTTGCTTCAACCCTTCATCTTCTTGGACCTTCAGTAGCACTTATTCTACAGCTGCTATATCCGAAGCAATTAGAGGTAATACAGGACAATCATTATTCACAATGTCAACAGGAAAAGGATATTCCAAAAATATAAATGATGGCTTAAGTGCTGTTCAATCACGGAATCTATCGGCAAAATCTTCTGCTAGTATGTGATGCTCACATAGATAATCAGTAACAATAATGTAAAATCCAGGTAAAGTTCGTAAAGTTTAACTAATACACGTAAAGTAAATGAAAGTTTTAGAATCCAAATCTTTCTCGAACAGTTTTAATTTGTTATTGAAGCTAAATACATTATGTGCCAAATCAGAAATAGGTTTGTTATGTACTGGCAGAGATTAATTTAATGAAAGTAGGTGCCGAAAAATATCTGTGAAAAACGCGATATCTATCATCCATTGGGTATGTTCAATTGTTTGATGGTTCCATTAATTTAGGAATTTTGTCAGAAAATTGCTTACTGAGACCCACCTTACTAAACAAAACCAGATACATCACCTGGAAGCTCATCATTTCCTATTTCTTTTATAAATGCTTTGATACTTGATCGCATGTAGTTGACGATTTTTAAAACTACGTCCATAATATGGTAATATTTAAAATTTTTGGCTACCAGGTGTTTACTATGAATAATGTAATGAACCGATATAAAATTAGGATACAATGCGCCATCAGTTGCAAGGTTTACTAGCTTTTTAAGGGCGTTTTTTTAAATCGTATCCTTCAGTGCCACAAGGACTAATATTTCTTCTTTGGCGTTTACATTATTTGTTACAGAACAAACAAATATGGCAAGTTGTGGTTTATCATCAATGTCTGCGGAATCGTCCAGAGCTAGACTCAGTGTAGAGCAGTTTGTCATAACAGTTTACAAGGTACTTATGTCCGAAAGCAGGGATTTGCTCAATCAATTTATACAATTTTTTTATTTTTTTGCTCTAAAACAGAAATAACTTGAGCAATATTTTTTTATGAACTCTCCATCCATGTAGGGGCTTTCTGCAATGTTGAATGCTATAATAAATCTGGTCTCTTTAATAAACAATGTCATAATCTTGGTCTGGTTATTAAGTTTTTTTTGTTTAAGACAATATTTTTGTTCGTCGTAGCTCACCAGCAGCAGGAAATTCTGAATTGAAAGAACAGTGATTTACAGTGACAACATTACTTCACATATCAGACACATCGGTTTTCCATTTCTCTCTGCAAAAACAAAATCCTCCAATCCGCCTTAAATTTCCTATTCTCGTCTTCATATTCGCTTTTTCCAGACAGAATAATTACTTTTTATTATTTACAAATTATAATTTTCACAAATTTGACCATAACTTAACTAGAGAAATTAAAAAAAAACTATTGAGTCACACCCGCACGCCTTCTAATCTATACCAGCAACAAAATTTAACTTTAATCTGATTCAATTTAAAATAAAATAAAAAAAAAAACATTCGGCGCTTACTAATTTACGCAAAAATTTTTCACTTTAACTTTAAAATTTAAACTGATTCAATTTAATTTTATTATTTTTTATAAAAATAAAAAATCTTATTTTCGATCTTTATCAATTTAATGATTGAGTTTGAAATTGTTCAGGCTCAAGATCAAGATCATGCAGAATATACATAGATCAATTTTTGAAACAAATGTGCTAATGCTTTTGCTTTATTTAAAGCAAAAACATTTGATCTTGAGCCTGAACAATTTCAAACTCAATCATTTGATTCAATTTAATATTAGATCAAAAATAAATAAATGGCTCTTTAAAATATTAATTCGTAAACGTGGCTCCCGAAGTTAGTATAGTTGACCATATCTGGTATAGGGTATCCTATAGTCGGCCTAGACTAATTTTGCCGATTTTAAAGGAACGCCTATATTGATCAAAGCAGGTTCAATGTATGCATATGATTTGCCTCGATCAGAATACCGTAAAGATTTTCTATCACAGCCTCTTCTCTTTTGCGGGAGTTTCATTGTAGTTAAATGGTTTGTACAAATTCTTTGTAGTAGTAGTAAACCCTTTCTGGCCCACTTTCTTTGATGTAATTTGGCGTTTTTCATTGGATTTCTTAACGTTCTTTGTTATAAAATAACATATTGTTTGAGGTTTTCTTTTTCCTTCTTCATTCGGTGTTCGTGCAGTACAATATCCATAATATTAATCGGCTAGGCGATTTCTTGTGACCGGTGTTTTGTCTACGGTTTTATCTCGATTTTGACCAAACGTTTATTATTTGAAAGGTTTTTCTTTTTAGCTGTATTTATATTTAGCAGACTTACAGATTTTTTAATTTTTGCCTTTATTTTGAGTAAATTGGATTTAAAGTTGCTACTAACGCATACATAAAACAAGTAAGAAAATTATAGTCGGTCTAGACCGACTATACGATACCCTATACCATGCGTTTAGAAACCCTATCTCTTAGGCCCAACTAACTGGACATAGAAAATAAGCAAAAACCAAATTTGAGTGGGATTTTTATTAATTTTTTTGGCTGCAGATATAAAAAAGTTCATATCGGATGCTATATCTATAAAGGGGCTAGGTCCAAAAATGGACCGATCCTGATCATGTTTGGTAAAGTCTCTTGTATTTTGCAAAAATATGTACAAACAAAATTTGAGAAGAATCAGTGCAATATTTTTGTTTTTTAATAGATTTAACTGAAGATCGGGAAGCAGGTCTATATGGGGTCAAAGGGATCATTTTTGGACTACTCATTAGTGGATGTAATGAACGCATACAAACCCAATTTGCGTAAGATATATATGACAATTTGGATCTTATGGCAATTTATGTCGATTTCATATGGGTAATTCGTATGGGGGCTAGGTCTGAACATGGACCGATTCTAACCAATTTCAATAGCGTTCATCCCATGGCCGATAAAAGCTTATATACCAAATTTCATCAAAATATATTCATATTTGCGACCTGCAGTTTGATTACAAGCTTTACATGGACACACAGACGGACGGACGGACGGACGGACGGACGGACGGACGGACGGACATTGTTAAATCAACTCAGAAAGTGATTCTGATTCGATCGGTATAATTAAAGATGGGTCTAGGTCAAATATTTTTGGGTGTTACAAACAGCAGCACAAAGTCATTATACCCAAACCACATAGTGGTATAGGGTATAATTATAAAGTGCTATATGTGTGTTTATTAAATTTGGTAATGTGTTTGCAAGTGTGTTTTCTTTATTCACAATAATTATAAACATAAAAAGTGTTGGTTTGTGAATTAGCTAAGTTGAAAAAAAAGTTGTCTAGAATTTGCACTCGAATTTCGAGCGCTGGAATCTTCTAGTTTCAATAAAAATAAATTCTAAGTAATTTTTTTTTGACGATGAATCGGTTCTTCATTAACTTCGATTTCTTGAATGTCCATTATTTACTAGAAGAATAATATGACAAAAAGATTATTTTAATTACGTGCGTCAAGATGACGGCATTTGCAAGAGTAAAAACGTAACATGGCGACTTTTAAAGTTTATATGGACTACTCGTTAATTAATTGGTTTTAATTTTAAATTATAGAAAAATTAGTCTTAAAAGTTTTGCTGGTACTCCTTTATTTCTGTTAAGTTTTTATTTATTACTACTTTTTTAATAAAGCCCTCAGTACTACGTCTCTGTTATTTATTTAATAGTTTAGTGTCTTAAAGTAAAACTTCTTTCAAAGTTTTCTTGTCAATCAATAAAGTGTTTTCTTTTAGAAAATGTTTATCAAACAATTAAAAATTCAATATGTTTTTAAATATTGTAATAGCTTGGAAAAGCTGGTATTTATTTATGTAACGTTATTCGAAAAAATTAAAGGAAATGTTTGCCATTTTCTAAATTTTATAAACAGTATTCCATTTTAAGGTGATGAGGTGAGAAGTATAACAAATAATTGGTAGTAAAATATTAAAAAAAAAGGTTAAAAGTGTGCAACCCATGATACATATATTAACGATATAATTTGTCATAATAATCATAATATCTATAAAGAAAAAAATCAAAATGTTGAAAGTTTAACTTAAGTTTAACTTAATCAAAATAGTTTCTTTCAAATTATTTCTGTGAAAAAAAATTGTAACTTTTATATAAAACTTTAAATGACAAACTTTTTTGAAACTTGGTATTAATATTTTATGATATTTTGTGCGCTGGTACCTGCAATAACAGGAATTCCCTATAAGAGATTTTTGGATATTCAAGTTACAGTGATTTACAATACATTGGAAACCTTCAAAAAAATCTAAATTTGCCAATTTTGTTTTTTATATTAATTTCCTAAAATTGTGAATTGTTTTTTTTTTTTTTTTTTGTCGAAATCACTCTCTGGTGAAAGATAATAAATTTGTTACAAAAAATACAAATTAAAAAAATATAGATAAACAGCAAATAGATATGTGACAAGACAATGGAAACTTTTAAACTTTTGTGCCGGAATTGATTAAAGCAATAAAAATAGAAGATGGTATGAATGGTGTAAAATATTTGTCATTTTCTTTCAAATTTTTTAAACACAATATTATTTTTTAATGTTTTAATCTTATAATTAATTATTATTAAATAATGACAAAAATAACGTTCTGTGAAGAGCCAGGATAATAGAATGAGTGGAAATTTGTGAGAAATATTCTATGAATAAATCCACAATTTCAAAAATTATCGTGAAATATTGTGATGACTCAACATTTATTTATTTATTCATCCCACTCAAACAGAGCGGGTTTAATGAATTATGATGTATGATGTGCAATGGAATTTAAAACTAATATTTAAATTTAATAAAAAAACTGAGTTTCTACTAGTACACGAAAAGCATTAACCATTAAATATAAATAATAAACATATATATAAGTAAGAAAAATTAAAAAAAAAAATTAAATAATTGTTAATTAAATAAAAAAAAAATATATGGAATCAAAAATAAAATAAAATAAAAATATAAATTAACAAGTAAGAAAATTATAGTCGGTCTAGACCGACTATACGATACCCTATACCATGCGTTTAGAAACCCTATCTCTTAGGCCCAACTAACTGGACATAGAAAATAAGCAAAAACCAAATTTGAGTGGGATTTTTATTAATTTTTTCGGCTGCAGATATAAAAAACTTCATATCGGATGCTATATCTATAAAGGGGCTAGGTCCAAAAATGGACCGATCCTGATCATGTTTGGTAAAGTCTCTTGTATTTTGCAAAAATATGTACAAACAAAATTTGAGAAGAATCAGTGCAATATTTTTGTTTTTTAATAGATTTAACTGAAGATCGGGAAGCAGCTCTATATGGGGTCAAAGGGATAATTTTTGGACTACTCATTAGTGGATGTAATGAAGGCATACAAACCCAATTTGAGTAAGATCTATATGACAATTTGGATCTTATGGCAATTTATGTCGATTTCATATGGGTAATTTGTATGGGGGCTAGGTCTGAACATGGACCGATTCTCACCAATTTCAATAGCGTTCATCCCATGGCCGATAAAAGCTTATATACCAAATTTCATCAAAATATATTCATATTTGCGACCTGCAGTTTGATTACAAGCTTTACATGGACACACAGACGGACGGACGGACGGACGGACATTGTTAAATCAACTCAGAAAGTAATTCTGATTCGATCGGTATAATTAAAGATGGGTCTAGGTCAAATATTTTTGGTTGTTACAAACAGCAGCACAAAGTCATTATACCCAAACCACATAGTGGTATAGGGTATTAAAATGGAATTTTGTTGTATAAATATCAAGGTTCAGAAAATACACACATGAAACACACAATGTTCTGTTCAAAAGCAGCCAACACATATCTTTATTTTCATATCAATTATGTGCGTTTCTAAATTTTCTACGGTGCCCAACACAACCATGACTGTGTTCGTTTTAATATTTCGTTATTTACACGAACATTTTTGTATCACGTACCTTTTGTTTCAATCACACATAAACCACACATTTTTGAGTGTTGCTTTATTTGAACTTCATGTTCTGGTACGTGTACTGAAAAAAAAAAACAGAACATGTACAATAAACAGGTTCGAGTTCAGTTATATTTTAAGTCGTGTTGTGGCTCGTGTTCTAAGAAAAAAGAGAACATGTACAATAAACAGGTTCGAGTTCAGTTATATTTTAAGTGTGGTTTATGTGTGATTGAAACAAAAAGTACGTGATACAAAAATGTTCGTGTAAATAACGAAATATTGAAACGAACACAGTCATGATTGTGTTGGGCACCGAAGAAAATTTTAAAACAAACATAATTGATATGAAAATAAAAATATGTGTGTGTTGGTCTAAGTTATATTTGTTTACATATATGTACGAGTTTTTTATTCAGTGTGTGTTTTTTTCTGAACTCTGATAAATATATATGAATTAAAATACTCCTTAATATAAAATAAAAATATTAATATAAAAGCTATTTTGGCTATTGATAATTTTGTGTAATGTAGATGTGTTGAAACAACCATTTATGCTTATATCATTCGAAAATTATATTCTTAAAAAGTGAGGCGTAAAGATGTACCGCAAATATGAAAAACTACCATTCAGATATCAATTCAGTACCATTTTTAATAAAAGTACCTTTTCATACCCTCCACCCCAGTGTGCAGAGGGTATATATGTTTGTCATTCCGTTTGTAATAATTAGAAAAAATTTTGGACCCCATAATATATATATATATATATATATATGATCCTTATAACAAGCGGAGTTGATATAGCGATGTCCGTCTGTTCGTTTGTGGAAATCACGATGACGGCTTCAATCGGGCAGCTAGAGTGCTCGTTGGCATAGAAAATGATTCATTGACATCCTGAGAAGTTTTCTATTTAAAATCGTCCAAATCGGTTGATTAGGTCCCGAGAATTGAATGAAGAAGTAAAAAAAGTCTTGAAATATATGATATCAATAGGATAACTGGGGCGCGCGTTTTTAGTGAGAATGATTGACCAACATCATGAGAAGGTTTCTGTTTCAAAAATCACGAAAATCGGTTTAATAGGAGAAATTACTGAAGAAGTACAAAAAATTTAAAAAAATATATGTTTCTGTATTGTTCTTGTTGTTATTCTAAATGTTGTATTGTTGTCATAGCTGGACTTGTTGTATTTCGGGTCGTTGTGGTAATAATATAATAAAAACTAACCCTTTGCACAATTTTTTATCAACTCTGGCAGAAAAATTTAAAAGTTTCCATTGTTTTGGTATCACACAAAAGTTTGTTAGATCATTTTTGTCATCGCCACGAGCCCGCCTGCAAAGTTAAAAATCGATCCATAATAATGCTAAACTACCTGTTGTTAACCCTGGAAGGTTACTCTTCATTTTAGTACATTAAAGTTACTCTTCGTCAAATCGACAAAGAATTTTTTTTTTTAATTTCTAGCTGAACGATTTTTAAAGTCAAAAATGAACAAATTTTTTTTTAGGTAACGATTTTATTAAAAAATAAAGAAAAAAATAATATATAAAAATAAAAATTATTTTTCAGTCTTAAAATTATTTTTCAGTCTTAAAATTCGAAACGAATTTGGCTTCTTCTTTTTTTTTTGGTTTTTTGAAATTAATTAATTTTTCTATACAACAAAATCTTAAACGAATTAAATGACTTATTTCATACACAACCATTAAAAATAATCAGTCAAAAAATATATAAGTAAAAACATTTTTAGTTTTTAATAAATAAACATCAATGTAAATTTACCGAAAAAAAATTTTATGTATTAATTTATTTAAAGAAAACACAACAATAACTTTTGTCTCATAGTCCATTTAGCAATATAGTCCAAAATATACGTTTTTACAGCCCTCTATAAGGCAAATTCATACAAAATATTAACGATATAGTCCATTAGCGATATAATCACATTTGACATGTATGCCACTTATGTGTGGTTATTAAAAGCTTACTTATATGCAAATTATTTAGGATATTGTCACATTTAGATAAAATTAGCTATTTAAGACACAAGCCAATAAAATGAACTAAAAATCAAATGGTAAAATACAACCGTGTTGTTTATTTTGACATTTTTGTTTTTTAACGATATTTAATCAATAGTGCTTTGAAAAACCTGTCAAACAAAAAAAAATAAATAAAACATAGAAAAAATGAGTAAACGAGTGAATTTATCTGTAAAACAAAAAATTTGTTTGTTAAGTGATAATAAACATAATTCATAATTCCATCTACTGTTTCCAAAATTATAAAAAACGAAGAGAAGATTCGTGGGCTTATTCATTAAAGGAGATCAGCGCAAGGGGTATAAAACTCAAAAACTCGACTTACACTCTTATTTATATGTAATTCAATTGGTTCATATAAACGAGTGTTTTGTATTTGTAAACCAAAAAAGCCGAAATGTTTTAAAAACAAAAATATACCAGTCGAATATTCTTCCAATAACAACAGCTGGATGACGAGTTTAATATGGAATAAAATACTTTCTACGATAGAAAATGAAATGGTTAAGGAGAACAAAAAAAAATAATTTTACTTATTGATAACGCCTCTTGTCATAAGGTAACCACATCACTGTGAAATATAGAAGTCAAATTTTTACCACCAAATACCACTGCACTAATACAGCCGTTATACCAGGGGCAGTATATATGCTTTTAAATATCAATATAGGCAGATTATAGTAAAAAAAAAACAAGTATGCGCTATAGAAAAGGGAAAGACTGTGCCAGATTAACTGAAATCGGTTACAATGTTGGATGCATTAAATTTTGTAAAACGGGCATGGGATTGGTGAAACCTGAGACAATTGTAAAAAAGTACGTATGTATATGTATCAGTTAAAAGTTTCCATTTATTTTTCAATTTTTAATTTAATATTTTTTACAGGCTAGTTTCCATACCAATACTGATCGCAATGAAAGTAATGAGGACGAAGATTTTATTACCGAAGTTGTTTCTTATCCATCTGAATATTTGCATTGCGATAATGATCTTGTTTGTTTTAGAAATTTGAGCAATGAAGAAATTTTACAGGCGGTTTACGAAGAAGATGATGATTGAGAAAATGAAGACGAAATGTTTATTGTTGAAAAAGATCCACCCACAACAAAGGATATTTTAAACTTCGCAAATGTTTTGAGAACGTATTGTATGGAAAATGAATTGGAGTTCAATTTTTTGTTTGACAAAATAGAAGAAAAGGCTCAAAAAAATTAGTTGAAATTAAGCCAAACTAAAATAGCAGATTTTTTTAATTAAAAACTTTGTTATTTTTTATGAATAATTTTTATTATATTAAATATTTAACTTTTTGAAGTTTCGTTATTTCAATCAGAAAATATTTAATGGAGTTTTGAAGGCAATCAATAATTTTTTTAAAAGTTTTTTTTTATAAGAATATTTTGTTTTCTTTTACTTTATTTTATTGAAGTTTTTATAATTTAACCTTTTAACGTACAAAGTATTTATGTATTTGTTTATAACGTATACAATATGTATACATACTACACATATATAAATGAAATAAATCTGTTTTCTTTTTTATAATCACATAAATTGTTTATATCTGATTATGTTTATATGACATATTATGGCATTATTAATAATAATAAATAATAATAAAAAACAAGTGAGAAATTATGCGAAAAGGTAACATTTTGGGTGTTTTTAATGAATTGATTATAATTTGGACTATAGCTGTATCCTTATACAGCACAAAGGAACCTTTGGATATTGTTTTGCAGAATACTTGGAAAAAGCTCTTAGTATTTTAATCTGAATATATGTAGAGAATATTTTCAAAATTTCAAAACGTGACGACAAAAATGTTGGCGTATGGGAGCAACTACTCGAAAAAGATCGGAAATTTAGCGAAAAGTGTAAAAAAAATAAATTTTTTTTTTAATTTAATAAAAAAATTTTTTTTTAATTTTTTCTCTGTCTGTAATTGACTATATTCATAGATTGCTCATAAAAAATTTTAAATCATTCCGACCAAAATTGTGGCGTCGGTATAGCACTACTGGACTGATATTGGTCATTTTCTATACAAATCTGTGAAAATATGCTCTTATTTGAAGTTTGATATTTTAAGAAAATTTTCCACAATGATGTAACAAAAAATTATATTCGTTAGAGCTGTGTATATAAAGAGAACACTTCCTTCAAGTTTCAAAGCATTCCGCCAAAAATTGAAGCTTGGAGCAACTACTACTAGACAAAAAACAGAAACTAAAAAAAAATTTTTCCAAAAAAAAAATATTTTTTTTTTCACTGCCCGTAATTGACCTTATTCACAGATAACTCATATAAAAAATTAAGTCATTCCAAATAAAATTGTGCTCTGGGCGAACAACTACTCGAAAAAGATCAGCCACTTTCTATACAAATGTGTGAAAATTTGTTCTTATTTCAAGTTTGATATAATTAAAAAAAGTTTTCCATCACGACTTGCTAAAATTTTTTACTATTTGTAGTTGCAAATATATCGAGATAATCTTCTTTTAATTTCAAAGTATTCCAACAATAATTGTGCTGTTGGCGAACTACTATTCGAAATGGCTCGACCACTTTCCATACAAATATATGAAAAAATTCACTTCATGCAAGTTTGACATCAAAAATATTTAGGGCACACATGGTACAAATTTATGCTTTTTAAAGTTGGAGATATGAGTACATTACGTACACCAAATTTCAAAGTAATCTGTCCATAATTGTGGCTCGGACGAACTACTACTCGAAAAAGATCAGACTCTTCCCATACAAAAAAGTGAATATTTGCTCTTATTTCATGTTTGAGATAATTTTACAGAAAATTAAAAAAAATGTTATATTAAACAAATGTTATATTTTTTAGAGTGGAAAATGTAAGCAGAGTATTTCTTTAAATTTCAAACGTTTCCGAAAATAATTGTAGGCTGGGCGAACTACTACTCGAAAACGCTCGACCACTTTCCATACAAATGTATGAAAACATTCGCTCCATGGAAGTTTGACATCATTTTAAAAGATATTTTCCAAAAATACATGATAAAAGTTAATACATATTATAGTCCCTTATATCAACAGATATGCACTCTCAATTAACTAGTTTAAAAGCAGTACCATAATTTTGATAGGGCTACCTCATTTTGCCTCAATAAACCATTGATTACAACAGGTAAGTAGCATTTTCATTGACATTAATGGAAAAACCTTTTATCAATTGATAATTTATAACAAAAATAGGTGTTGTGTCAAAACTAAACTTTCTCAAAGTGACCTCAACTTAGAGATTTCAAAAAGCGACCTAAATAGAAATTAGAAAATTATATAGAGATTATTCAAGTTACACAGTTACACGGCTTTTAAACTAGTTAGTTGATAAAAAAAAACTGTTGTATATGGCGTTGGCATACTAAAAATGCATAGAATGCATATTTTCGTACGTTAGTATAGAAAATGACTGTTTGAAATCTTAAAGATGTAATGTCCTAAAATCTATAACTTCAAAACATATACATTTTTTAAAATTCGTGAAGGAAAATTTTCAGCAAAACTATATCAAGCTTAAAATAAAAGCAAATTTTCACACATTTGTATAGAAACTGGCTGATCTTTATCAAGTAGTAGTTCGCCAACAGCTCAATTATTGTCGGAATGCTTTGAAATTTTAATGACGTAATGTCCTTGTATGTCAAATTTTAGAATAAATATATTCATATGTTCCCTGAATATTTTTTGTAAATATTTTTTTTTTGTAGATCTGATCTTTTTCGAGTAGTAATTCGTCAACAGCACAATTATTATCGAAGGGCTTTGCAATTTTAAGGACGTAATGTCCTCTTATTTGCAATTTGATAGTATATAAATTTTTTCATATATTTGTATGAAAACTGACTGATATTTTTCGAATAGTTGATTGTCAATAGCACAATATTAGTCTGAATGACTTCAAAATTTAAATGAGTCATCTGAGGATATAGTCAGCTGCAATTGCTGAAAAAAAAAACATAAAACTTTTTTTTTAATTTTTTTGTTTTCATTACTGAACTTTTTCGAGTAGTAATATCTTTTAAAATGATGTCATACTTCCATGGAGTGAATGTTTTCATATGGAAAATGGACGAGCTTTTTCGAGCAGTAGTTCATATACCCCACAATTATTGTCGGAAACGTTTGAAATTTAAAAGAAATACTCTCATAACTTTTGGCTGTCATTATGAAAAATTTTCTGTAAAATTATCTCAAACATGAAATTAGAGCAAATTTTCACACTTTTGTATGGGAGGAGTCTGATCTTTTTCGAGTAGTAGTTCCTTGTTCTACGTGATGTGCTCATATTTCCAACTTTAAAAAGCATAAATTTGTACCATGTGTGCCTTAAATATTTTTTGTTAATCGATGTCAAACTTGTATGATGTGAATTTTTTCATATATTTGTATAGAAAGTGGCTGATCCTTATCAAGTAGTAGTTCGCCAACAGCACAATTTTTGTTGGAATTCTTTAAAATTTTAAGAAGATTATCTCGATATATTTGCAACTACAAATAATAAAAACTTTTAGCAAGTCGTGAATTTTTTTTTTCAAGTTACATGAAACTTAAAATAAGAGCAAATTTTCAAATTTTTTGGAAATTTTTTTTTTCTAGTTTCTGTTTTTTGTCGAGTAGTAGTTCCTCCAAGCTTCAATTTTTGGCGGAATGCTTTGAAACTTGAAGGAAGTGTTCTCTTTATATAAGTTAGTAATATACGATACTCTTTCATGGTTTTCACTAGAATGCCTCTTTTTTATTTTATTCAAAGTTTTTATTAAACTAATAGTGCTAACAGTGCACTTTATTAAAAAATAAAAATTTACCCAAGATTGGCCAATCATAAAAATGAAATATGATATTAGGTATTTAGCATAATATAAAATACAAATAACAATGTGTTGATATTGCAATATTTATAATTTAAAATTTATGGTAAATTGGCCAATCACAAAACAAAGTTAAAAAATGCAAGGTGAGAAAAAAATAAACATTAAGGGAGTTCTACAATGTACGATAAGTTCCATTAAAATATTAGGAGTATTCTCGTTATCGTGCACACGTTAACTTATACACAACTCTACCAAATACAATTTTTTGTTACGTCATTGTGAAAAATTTTCTGAAAAATATCATCAAACTTCAAATAACAGCATATTTTCAAACATTTGTATAGAAAGTGGCCAATATCAGTCGGGTAGTGATATACCGACGCCACAATTTTGGTCGGAATTGTTTAAATTTTTTTTATAAGTAGTCTACGGATATAGTCAATTACAGGCAGTGAAAAAATTAAAAAATATTTTTTTAATCTTTTTTATTTTTTTTTCCACTTTTTGCAAAATTTCCGATCTTTTTCTAATAGTTGTTCCCATACGTCAACATTTTTGGCGAAATGCTTTGAAATTTTGAAAACATATTCACTACATATTTTCACATTAAAATACTAAGAGCCTTTTCTAAGTGTGTTTGAAAAATTTTGTATAAATAGGCATCAAACTACGAAGATCATATTTTCATACATTTGAGTGGAAAGTGGATGAACTTTTTCGAGTAGTAGTTAGCCCACTCCATACTTTTTATCAGAAGGTAATATATTAGTATAACTGACTTCAAAATACAGTCGCTCACAGCTTATTTGATGCAGATAAGTTTTTTTTTCAAAAACCGTTATATATTTAAAAATTTTGTTCTAAAAATTCAAAAACAAAGAATGTGGTTTAGCATATTATAGTGTTGTAATTTAATTTAACAAAAAAAAAAAAAACAAAAACAAAAATATGCTTTGTGGCCTCAAGAAACTAAAAAATGCAAAATAAGGTAGAAAGCTCATGTCACAGCTTAAATGATGCAGTTAATTTTACCGTTATCCTTGTTGTTGTCTTCAGGTTAAAATTTAAAATTTATTATCTGCAATCATTCCTAATTGTGTTTTTGACTGATACGCATTAAAAAAAATAAAAATAAGTGCATTTTTTCAACCATGGCACCACGTACATCCATTGAAATGCGTGAGTTAGTATTAAAGCACTATAAGAATGGGCACACTCCACGGAAAATTGCTGAAATGGTTAATTTAAGCTCTTCAACAGTTCAGCATATAAAACGCTATTTACATAGGTGAAAATCGTGTTGAAAACAAGGGTAGACAAGCTCCAAATAAAATTTTTACTGAAAGTGATTCTGAGTGGTTAGTGCAACAAACTCGTAAAAATCCAGCAACAAGCGCTCCGAGGCTGACTTATGGCTGAAAAATATTTGGGAAAGACATGTCATCCTGAAACAATTCACAGAATATTGAGGGACGCTGATTTTATTGGCCGAATTCCTCGAAACAAACCATTTATAAATGAAAACAATATAGTAAAAGGGCTGGTGTTTGCGCGTGACCATTTAAATAAGAGTCCAGCATTTTGGAGAAATGTAATTTTTGTTGATGAAGTGAAAGTTAATATATTTGGACCAGACCATTTGGCGCAAAGTTAATACTGAGCTGAAACTTCACAATTTATATGCCACTATGAAACACGGTGGTGGAAATGCTATGGTCTGGGGATGCATGTCTTCAAATGGAGTAGGTAACTTGGTCTTTATCGTAGGGAATATGGATAAAAACATGTATTTGAAACTTCTCCAAGAAAATCTAGTTCAAAGAGCGAAGAAATTGCAAATTGAGGACGCCTTTCGCTTCTACCTAGATAATGACTATAAGCACAAATCACCATTAGTACAGACTTGGTTGATATGAAAATGCCCGCATATAGTTCAGACTCCAGCACAATCACTTGACTTAAATGTGACTGAAAATTTGTGGTCAATACTGAGGACAAATATTCGAAAATACGATATCCATAAGAAATCTAACTTAAAGAAAGTGGGATAAAATAGATCCAGATTATAAAAGAAAGCTAGTAGACTATATGCCGAAAAGGCTTCAAGCGGTTAGAGGTAATAAAGGATATCCAACTAAATACTTAGCAATAAAAAAAAAATTAAAATTACAGTAAAGCCTTTTTATTTAATGTTTTTTGAAATTGCATCATTTAAGCTGTGACCTGAATTTTGTACCTTATTTTGTATTTTGAGTTTCTAGAGAACTTAAAGCAGATATATTTTTTTTTTTTTTTTGGTAAATATAAATAACGCATAATTATTAACTAAATCACATATGTCGTTTTTGCATTTTCAGAACAAAATTTTTAAATATATATTTTTAAACATATAAAATTTATCTGCATCAAATAAGCTGTGAGCGACTGTATATAAAACCATACCATGTATTTTGTGATTTTTTTTTTTTTAATGGAGTCAAACTTCTGTGAAGTGAATTTTTTCATACATTTGTATGGAAAGGCGTCGAGCTTTTTCGAGTAGGAGTTTGCTCACGCCAGCAGGACATTCCGATTCAAGTGCAATTTAAGTATACAGTTGTTATACTAAATACTTATATTTATCGTTTTACATGATTTCAAACTTGAAAAATATTAATTTTTACTACTCGAGCTACTCGTTGAGTTCGAGTAGCTCGTTAACTACTCAAGCAGCTCGAAGCTCGAGTAATGGGGGGCTCTAGTTCAAATATGACCGCGATTTAACATTTCAACAAAGTGAAAAAGAATTTTTATCAGTTAAACCATTAAATAATGACTTTTATTTCTTCTAAAAAGTTTTAAAATCAACAAAATGAGCACATTTCAAACAGACGCACTAAAAAAAATTTTTTTTATAATTTGTCGACGATGGTTTAGCAATGAAGTATGTATATGAATGAAAAGTGAAATGAACAAATATGCAAAACTATGGTTCGCAGACAAGATTAATTTGAATTATTAGATTCCTTTACTTTTTAACTGCTCAAAATTATATTTTATAGGTAATTTTATAATGTTACGCTTTATATCACAGTGTGAAGACACTATTTCTACTATTACTTTCTTTAAAAGTATTTTTTTTTTTTTATAAACCTTTTCGTAGTAGCGATGGATGATTGATATTGTTGACTTAATAATACAAAAATAAATAAAACAAATATTCACAATAATCCACTTACCTTACCAAAGGCCGAAATTTAACAGTTTCCGTTGCGATTTAACTTCAAGTGAATAGAATTGAAGGCATGGCGTATTAGTTTTATCGCAATTTTTCTTCTTATTTGTTTTGACATAATTTTTTGTTTAATACTTTTAATAACATTTGCATTTTTCTATTTAATCGATTTTAATTAATAAATTTAGCACAATATCACAATAGATAGATATTTCATAATTTTATGTTAAACTATACTCCCATACGAGTTGAGTAAAACATATGTACGTGTATGTATAAATGATTAACACTACTGCTATGAAACTTCCAATTTTCTATAAGGAAGGCGACATTTTTCTTTTTGCTTTGGAAATTTTTTATTTGATAATTTTTTCTAAAGATTCTTAAATTTAATTAATGATAAACCATTTATTAATTATTCTTTTACACTTTAAACAAATGAACTTTATACTAAATATTTATTTTACATTTTTTAACACCAACTTTTAATAAAACAAACTTATTAACTATTTTCACCACTAATACGATAACGGTTCTTTTGCCTTTTCTTTATTCACAGGGTTGCATTTCCATAGTAGTATTTCTCTTAAAAACAGAGCTATTCAACAACACAGAGTTGATGTGTTATTAAAATGAGTTGAAAACAACGTAGAATCATAAAGAAAGAAATAAACTAAAAAGCTGTAGCGAAATAAAAGAGGTTTGTTTTGTGAAAAAGTGCTCAGTCGGTGTTTTAAATTTTCACAGAATATAACTCAGCAAATAAAAAGACTCTCAGTTATTTAGTGAACAACATAAAAATGATTAAGGATTTTTTTTAACAATTTATTAAAAGAAATAATTTTAAAAAGGAAATAATACGTAAACTTAACATACGCGGCGCGTGAGAACTGACAGCTGCTGTGACATTTGTGTGTGAATTTTTTTGTTGGGTCTTGTAAAAGAGTGTTTTGTTGTTGTGTTATTTATTTTCTTTTTGTACGTTTTTTTTTTAATTTGTCATGAAGCGGGAAGTAGAAAATTAAAGATAAAAAGGATTCAAAACATAAAATACAAAAAAATCAACACAAAATTGTTTATCTCAATAAATTGTTTATAATTTAAAGTGCCAAAATAAAGTAAATGCCAATAAATTTCAAGTTAAAATTTAGAGAAAACATCAAGTCTGACCAAATAACAAAAAATGTGTTTATCCATAAATCAGCTGAATATAGCTGCAAGCCCTGGATTATTTTGGAGAAAATGATTAAATATTAACTAAATGCAGTGTTTTAAGCAACAACAATATATAACAGATCCTCAGGATTCTTTAAATTTAACACAAAATTACTTTACATTTGAAAATTCCAACAACATTCCAAATTGTGGTGACACTATAATAACCGCGTACCACCTTCAACATCAACAAAATAATTCAACAGCCAGAATTAACAATAGCAGCAGCAACTGTGATAATTTTAAAGCACTAACTTCACCAAACAACGACAGTAATAATTCAACCTCTCCAACATCATCTTTGTCACCTTACGACGCCCATCATTCACAAATGCCTCATTTTGGTTTAGGCTCTGGTCCTGGCTTGGCCAATAATGCCTATGCTCAAACGCCACCCAGTCCTCCTTTACATCATGCCGGCGGTGGTGGTGGTGGTGGTAATGGTGGTTTAATGCCTCCCAGTCCTCCCCATCATCAGGCTCATCAACAACAGCACCAACAACAGCAGCAGCAGCAACAACAACATCATCCGCATTTGGCCATGATACCAAGAGGTCTGACCGGTGGTAATCCGGGCGGCGGTGGCTCTATTATGTCAACGGGCTTAAATACTTCTGTCAGTTCTATTTCATCTGCCACATCATTTCGTTCTCACATTGAGGAGAAAAAACTTACCCGCGAAGCTATGGAACGTTATATGAGAGAACGCAATGATATGGTCATTGTTATACTGCATGCAAAGGTAAGGATGTAATTCTAAGATAGTAAAAAAGAAAAATAGCGATAGAAACAGCATACGATTTCTTAAGAATGTTACATGTTGGCAAGAGATCCTTAAGAGTTATTAACCAAATAACTAATGAGAAACTAATAAAAAAAATCATCCAGGAGGACGCAATCAGTACGCTATATATAATCCTTATAACTTTAGGATAGCAGTATCTAAAAATAATTCAGAAAATAACTTCTGATAATTCAGAAAGTTGTTTTAGAAAATACTAAAATGATTCCAAAAATGGGACCACTAAGTTTTTTCTCAGTGAAATTAGAAACCATAAGTTAACCTTTTTTTTTGACAAAAAATAACAAAAATATTTTGGAATGATCCTTTATTAAATAAAACAAGCAAAATTGTTAAATTCAGCTATGCCGAAACTTTGGTACCCTATACATGGGTGCTAAGTTTACATTAATATCTGGACTTAATGCACTGTATTTGTATAAGAAATTTAAACAAAATATTAGAAAAGTAAACTTCATACTAAATTATTACAACAAACACACTGAATTTTTTGCATTTTTAGAGGTGTCTCCATATTTTGAATTATATCATTTACCCAGGTAATTGGAATATTTTGTGAATGAGCGTGATTTCAATAGACAGACCGACGGACGGGCAGATGAACATATCTGTACATCGACTCGAGTTGTTATAAGGATCAATTTGGGTTCATATTTCGGTGCTTTACAAATGGAATGCATACTGATATATACGCTCTGCTCAGTGCTCTATAGGAAATTTTACCCCTTTTTGTTGGCCCAAAATTTGAATGACTGTTTTGGGTTTGACTTTTTGAAGATTTTTAAGAGGGAGGAAGGGACCTTTAAAATTTTTCATACACTCAAAATAAAACTTTAGTAAAGCTAACTAATAATTAGCTAATAATTAGTTTCATACGGGGTTCCCGGATCCAAGATTTTTATAATCTCTGATAGGCTATATGGTTCTCTAAACAGTTTTTATTACAAAAAATTTTCGAGTGTGCACTATCTTTTGAAGATAACTGTAGAAATTTATTTTAATAATTTAAAGAAGTGACAAACAAATCAAAAATTTGATTTTGGAGTTCTTGCTTTCAAAATTTTCTTCGTCTGTTTGGAAATTTTCCACAAAATTTGGCTCCTCTGATCTCAGTTATTTGATCTCTTCTGGTGGAAGCTTTAATTTCTTCTGGTGCCTGATGCATGTATTCAACGAAAGGCTGGATTAAGAGGATCGATTAAAAACGTCTGTCAAGTTATTCACACGGCTACTTTTTCATATATGAAGCTTTATGTATTTTATGCCGCGACAAAAAGGCATTCTCACCGCAGCATCCAACTGGAAGCACAGTCGATTCAATAATTTTCCGCTTTGGCAGAATATTGACAGCCTCTTTTAAAAGCACTGCTTAATCTAATTGGTTACATATATGTATGAGCAGCCGCAGATGCAGCAAGAACTAGAGGTTCAACTTCACTATTTTGTTCTTTAGAAATTTCTGCTGCAACTCGTCCTTTTGTTCTCTCAGAGTTTTGGCCAAAAGTTATTTGCGGCCATCCTAGTTTCGACTTAGTGAAGACTGGCTGCGTTTGACGTTTCCTTATCGAAGTATTGCCTTTCAGCCAAACAGCATGATGTATTTCAAAATTTTTCAAACTCAGCACTTTTACGTCATATCATATTCATATTTGCACAAAATATTCGTGACAGCGGCTCTAAATATTGTTTAAAGTTTTCGGAACAATGACTCTCAGCAATGTATTAAAAGAAATAGTCATAACTAGCGGCTCTTTTGTCAAATTCATCGTGTTTCTCTGGTCATATATTGAATAACTCTGAATTTGGCACACAGTGGTCAATCTGCAAAGATCCGCAGTTGAAATATATTAAATTCGAAAGATAATTAATTGTCCTAGAGAATTGTTATGGAGTTATGTCTAACATTTGCTATCATTTTTTTGTAAGTCTAAATAAAATTCCAATGCATAATTCTATTAGTTCATCTTAAGGTCACTTCAATTCTTCCAATTTAATCGACCTAATAGACGAGTTCACCATTATTTCACTATATATTAATAAAGTTTTCGCCATTTTTTAATTTTCAAAAACTATTTTTATTGTGAAAATTATTATTAGAAACTCTCACAAAGTCAATCGTTATTTGATAACTCATTTAGAAATCGCACGCAAAACAACTGATAAAGTAACAGTAAATCAATTTTGACGAAAAATTTATCAAGAGCTGTTTACTTTATTTTTTTTTAAATGTATATGGGGGATTTCATGTCAAGTGCACCAACTTTTGAAACCGATGTCTTCCGATCGGCATGAAATTTGCACCAAGGTTAGTTCTATTGGATAGTAGTTTAGACACAATTTTTCAACAAGATAGGTCCAGATCTCTCTGAGTTAGAGGGGATCAAAATTTGACATTTTGGCCAAACAGGTGTTTTTTCTGATCCATGTAACTTATTACCTATTCTTAGAAAATTTTCTCCCAAAGAGTTTAGATAGCTATTTCTTCAATATTTCGGAAAAAATTAAAAAAAAAAAATTGTAGAATTTTTTTTTTTGCTAAATTAAAGCATTTTTTGCCTTTTTTTCAAAAAGGGCATTTTTTTTTTTTCATAAGAAAGCTTAGGATTTTTCCTTTAAGAGCTTTTTGGTCGCTTAGTGGGATGGGAGTGGGATATCTATCAAAATAAATGTTTTGTAACTCAAGACAACGGTTTTTCAATTTATCACAAATGCACTATTTTGAATTTTTTCCTATTTGTGTCTAAAACCTTACAAATAAAACTTATACTGAGAAACTAGACAAACTAAACTTTCCGAAGGTATATAACATACCTAACTAAAATTTTATACCCTCGATACTGTAATACCCAGAATATGTTAACCTCAGGAAAAAAATCGTTTTTTTTCTATAGAAATGTTGAAAAATTATTATTTTTTATTTATTTTTAATAATAATTAAATTAATGTATAATAATAATAATATTAAAAATAAAAAGATAAATAATTTATTAAAATTTAATCTTAATTGCATTAGATGCATTTATATCATAACTATTTTTATACTTAATTTATTGTAGCTGATGAAGTATTTAAGTCTTGTAAATTTTTAAATACCCAGTCTTTCATCCAGCTTTTTTGTCGCCTTTATTTACTGCGTTTTTTTGTCAATCCTTTCTTGGCGTTACTAGGTTCAGCTGTTGATTTCGCTGCTGGTTTATTTGTTGTCTTTGGAAAGAAATCGCATTGAATAGAGGCAGAAAACTTTTTCAACTTGAGTCTTCCATCGACAAGCGGTATAAAAGCATGGTATTGAGCGGTGCCATCAATTGTTACCGCAGCATCGAATCTGCTCTTCAGTGTTTTTCAATGTTTCCTGATGATCCTCTTTGCTACTAAAAACTATTTTAGTTTCTTTACAATAACTCTTTGCCCAATGGAATAAAGCAGTCGCATCTAAGATGCGATCTTGATGAGAGCACTGGAGGCTATACTTCGCTGCATTTCTTTTAAGGTTTGCTCCAATACCATCACATCCTCCTTTACCATGAGCAGTAGGATGAAAATGCCACTCAGCTGGCATTCCAAAATCTTTTTCATGGGCCATAAGATTTGCCAAGCTACTTTTGTTTTTAAAATGTTGACGAGCTCCGTCCGAAACGTAGTATACCTTCTTTACTGTAAATTTAGATTTTAGAAATTTTAGTATTTTAGTATTGAAGTGGAATGCTTGTATGGCATCCTGAAGAACATATTTATAGTTTTCTGCGAAATCATATAAAATAACGAATTCACCAGACTTCAAATGTATCTTCAAATCCTTGAAGAATGACCATTGTTCTTTGACTAAAAAGTCATGGTTTCTCAAGTTTAGCAATCCTGTACACATTTCTTCCACAAAATCATCCACATTTAAAATGATTGTTTTCAATGTGCATCTGTCAGTCTGAATCCAAGAATCAAATTTGACCTCCTCTATATATTCTCGATCTAAAGAGTTGATTAAATTTTCTTTGATGAATGTGGTTTTCGGGCAATAAGTGGCAAGAAGTTGTTGCATTAGGACACATAGTCAATTTAAGGCAATCGCGGTAATCGTGTAAATCTTCTGCCGAATCATCTGTTAAATACTTTAAGTTTATTTCCTTCAACATCAGTTTAACATTTTCATGGTAAATGCAAACGCATACTGTGTGAGTTCCGCCGCTTCCTGCCAAAACGCAATGCTTTGGCCTCATTTGGGTTAATTTCGTGAAGCCAATTCTAACATCCTCGTGTTCAGATTGAAATGTTGCAAATAACTCTTTCAGGTTACAGATAACCATTCTCTTCTGTTATGTTATGAAGGTATGTTACATACCTTCGGAAAGGTTAATTTGTCTAGTTTCTCAGTATAAGTTTTATTTGTAAGGTTTTACACACAAATAGGAAAAAATTCAAAGTGCATTTTTGAAAAATTGAAAAACCGTTGTCTTGAGTTACAAAACATTTATTTTGATAGATATCCCACTCCCATCCAACTAAGCGGCCAAAAAGGTCTTCAAGGAAAAATCCTAAGCTTTCTTATGCAAAAAAAAAAATGCCCTTTTTGAAAAAAAAGGCAAAAAATGCTTTAATTTAGCAAAAAAAAGTCTAAAATTTTTTTTTTTAAGTATTTTTTTCCGAAATATTGAAGAAATAGCTATCTAAACTATTTGGGAGAAAATTTTCTAAGAACAATAGGTAATAAGTTACATGGATGAGAAAAAACACCTGTTTGGCCAAAATGTCAAATTTTTATCCCCTCTAACTCAGAGAGATCTGGACCGATCTTATTGAAAAATTGTGTCTAAACTACTATTCAATAGGACTAACCTTGGTGCAAATTTCATCCCGATCGGAAGACATCGGTTTCAAAAGTTGGTGCACTTGACATGAAAGCATTATTAAAGCAAAAATATTGCATTTGAAGGGTATAAAAAGTTATAAATTTATTAATATTTTCAGAATTTTTTCCATTGAGCGTCATTTATAAAAAAGCCCTAAATTTTCGCTTTTCGTTTTTCTTTTCAAGTGCTTTTACGAGTTTTTTGACTAAAACAGTTAATATTAAGTAAGGATTTTGAAGATGTTATTAATTCTATAAGACAATTTTTAAAATGTAAAATAGAAATTAAAAATACTAAAATTGTCTTAACATTTAAAAAAATCTAAATTTTCTATAAAAACAATACTAGGCCTGAACATGAGGTTGAAAATGGATGCGCTTTTATTATTTTTTTTTTTTCAATATATTCTTCCTTTATTTACATATTTTAACAAATTTGATATTTACATATGAGATCTTATCTTTACATATAGATATTGCAACAAATAATATATAGGATCTAAAGATATTAAATAGTTTTTTTATTTTATTTTTTAATGATTTTTAAAGGAAAATGGGAGGAAAAACCTTTATATGATTTAATGCATTCATATACTATCTGAAAATATTTATATGCTTATAGGAGCTTTATTTGAAATAATAGACCTCTATAAGCATATAATTTTCAATTTGATTTCTTTTTAATTTTACGTTATTTCTCTACATTCTCTAATCAGTGGGTAAGAGGAATTTTCAATTTTGGCGAAGTAATTGTTAGTAATCCTTGATATGAAATCGATAATTTTTTCATAACCTGTTTCTTCATGAAGAAGATTTGTAGGATACCTCCAGGGCTTTATAGTTATCATTTTAAGTAATTTGTTTTGTATAATTTGTAAGCGTTTTAGGTAACCATTGGCAGCGTCACTCCAAATAGGACGCGCGTATGTTAATATTGGCCTTAAAACACTTTTGAAGAGTAGATTTTTGTTTTTGGGGTTAAGAAATGACCTTCTATTTCGTAGTGGCCACAATGCTTTAAATGATTTTATAGCTTTTTGGCACGTATTCATAACATGTTGTTTAAATGCAAGCTTATTTTCCAAGACAACTCCGAGATATTTGACATTGTTAAGAACATTTATGGTATTATTTCCAATAAGAAGATGACGTCTTTTTTGAATTAAAAAATTATTGCTTGGGTTTTGTTTGGATTAATTTTGATTTTCCATTTCTGGAAATATTTACTGCAACTTACAAGACCCTTCTCCATATTCTTCAGAAGTGCACTTGTAAGTTTGTTTGAAGAAATTAACGCAGTATCATCTGCGTAATAAGCAATTTTCATATATTTTGGGACTTTTAAATCGGATGTATATATCGAGTAAAGCAATGGCGACAAGACTGATCCTTGAGGTAACCCTAACGTAATGGTTTTTGGAGATGATGTTTCATTATTAATCGCAACTTTAAAGCTTCTGTCGTGAATGAAATCTAAAATAAGTTTAAATAGATATTTTGGTATATTTGCATCAAGTAGTTTAAATAAGAGGCCATTATGCCAAACGGTGTCGAACGCTTTTTCAATATCTAACAATATTAGACCCGTTGAACGTTTATTGTTTTTATTGCTGATTATTTGATTTTTAATTCTGTTTATTTGGTGAGTAGTGCTATGCTCTTTTTTAAATCCAAATTGTTTTTTAGCAACAATAGAATTGGTCGTTACATATTCACTAAGACGAGAATGTAGTATTTTTTCAAATATTTTACCTAAGTTACTTAATAGACTAATAGGTCTATAGCTATTTGGGGTATTTTTTTGGCTTACTAGGTTTGTTGATAGCTATATCCTTAGCATTTTTGAAATGATTTGGGAAATAGTTGAGTTTGATGCAGCTGTTAAATCTTATAACCAGTAATTTTAGAGATTTAAGTGGTAGTTTCTTTAATAGCAGGTTGGGAACATTGTCAAATCCCGGGGATTTTGAGGGTTTTATTGATGAGACAATATTCATTACTTCTTCAAAAGATGTGTAAATTGCTGATCCAGAACTATGATTTTCCTTCTTAAAATTATTTACTGTTGTATTTATTACTGCATCCGCTGAGTGGTTGTAGCTCGAAGTGAGGTTATTTGCTTGGGCAAATGTATTTGCCAGGACTTCAGCCTTACATAATTGTTTGTTTTATTAAATCGATAAATAATTAAATTTTTATCGAATTTTGATAATTTTATTTTAATCATATTTTTTCTATCACTAGAGACGAACTGTAGAAAAAGCATCTAAATTAAGGCTGCCACAAAAATATATAAATTTTAGTTGCCGTAACTTGAATGAAATAGAAAAGTAAAAATTAAATCGTTTGACAATTGTCGTTATCTTCCCAAATAGGCTGGCAATAGGTTGGCAACCTTGCGTTTTACTGATAAATAAAATTGGTATACAAAATTTGTTGTTCAAAGTGTAACGTTGTTATTTTAAACATTAATTTCTAAATTTAAGATGAAATTAAGTAGGAATCAGTTTGTATAATCTTCTTCAAAATTCTGACGCATTTACAGTTTTTAATTAAAAATTCTTAATAAATATTTTTTTTTAATTATAAAATGACGGAATATTTGCTTACCAAATCTTACATCATTTCTGTAACACAAAATTCTTTGTGGTCTTTTCTTACACAAATTATCACCAACACCTTTGAAAAATTAAATATCACACGTTGTTCTTTGAAGTATGACCGAACTAACCCTAAGACCAAACATTAAAAAAATGTGCATTAATTCTATCAAGCCAAGCACCTGATTAAAAACCTTTTAAGCATGCGCTCGTTGTATTTAACCACCAAAGTTGTTCAATTTATTTTTTGTATTTTTTTTTTCCTTAAATAATAATAAAACGAAACCAAACCACAGAAATGTTACTTATTTTTATCTAACAAGCGACAAATAAGACAAAATAATTGCACATAACAGCAATGGAATAAAGTGTATAAAAAAATGCCATCAGAAATTATGATTAGGAATTTAATTGTATTGCAACTTTAATTAAATTTAAAGTGAACTTGTATTTTTTTCTTTTTTTGTATTTCTGATTTAGCTGACGATGATGATAATTTGATAATTTAATGCATAAGCATTCAGGTGTGAAGGATGTGAGAGACAGAGACTTCAATAGTTTACAACGCCGATAATGACGACAAACAATCAAGTTGACAGCTATAGGTGTTTAGTTTTTAACTTTTCACCACAACGTAGAACTTTTCTTGGTTTTCATTGTACATTTTGTTTTTATAGTGCCAGATTTTTTCTATTTTGCATATTTAAAGGAGTTTGGTTGGTATAAAATGCTAACCATAATTATGAATAAATGACAGTTTGAAAACTATAACAAAATTTACATTTTATAATTTGAACAGATAAATTTTTTGTTCTGTATGCGGTAAAGAAGATAAATTTACCTTCTAAGGATGAATAAACGAATTATAAACGAAGAGATTAGTTGAAGCATAAAACAGTGATTCGCAGCAATGTTCACTGATATTAATTTTCTATAACAAAATATTTTATTTTTGTTGATCAAAGCCTCAAAATTTCAAATCAACGTTTCGCAAATTTTGTTGGACAGAAAGTACGAGGGCTTATTAATAAGACCGAAAACATTGGACGATATACATATCACATTTGGCTTTGTGATTTTAAATGATCAGTTGGGTTTTAGAAAGCTATTCCAAAGAAAGATTTAAAAAGGGGGGTTACCTTACGGGCTATTTTGGTCAATAATCAGTTTTTATGTGTAAATAAAAATCAATTTAATGTCATGTTTCTGCTCGACGTTTCATTTGCTTTATTCAAACTTCCTCAGGAGCGTAAATTTATTATAAAATGATTCTTTGTTACATCGCACAGTGGTTCAAAACCAAAAAAAAGTGGTAATAAGTCTGGAACTTCTAAACTATTGGTTGGATTGGAATAGTATATTCTAGGCGATTGTAGTCAAGGATATAGGCTTTCAAAATATTTATTTTTGAGATACCCTGTTGTAACACAGGGTGAGCTACAGGGTGCCAAAGTCGACCACCTCGAGGTGGAATATGCTTTCAAAGCTTGTAACTTTTATAAATATGAAGTGATTTTTACGTTTTTTAAATTTTTCCAATAACAATTAAATTATTAACAAAAAACATGCGTATACTACCTAGTTATCGCTTATGGTTTAAAAAATATTTGATTTTAAAAATCAACATTTGAACTTTTCACCAAATTCTTTGTTGGTTTTTCGCAAATGACATTTTTATTAAAACAGATAAAAAAAATCTAAAAATATGTGGCGATAGCCAGTACTTTTCAAAAAAATACGCTGAAGTATTTTTTGAATTATTTCAAACCGTTTAGTGAGCACAAAATCTTAAAGTTGACTTTTTGAATCAGGTTCTAAAAATTGCAAATTTTTGCCAAAAAATACCCTTCATTCTTTCACTTTTTTCTCACAACCTTGGTAAAACATGTATATATTTTTCTACATATTTTAAAAGAATATGCTTCAAGAATGGTTGTAAGTGAAATTTTTAATATTTTTGGACATGCACCCTACGTCCAGCATTGGACGAAATTGGGCAATATTTAAAAAAAAAACTAAGTTTTAAAAGTTAATACAAAAATATCCGCTCGAATTCTTCAAATATTTCATCGCAGTATTAAAGCTCCAAATATTTTTATTTATTTGCTGCAATAAAATTCACCGCCGTTACATAAACGTGGTCAGGAGGGCTTAAATGATGAAAAAAGTCAAATTTTCATACGAATTTTTTTTGTTAACATAAACAACATATTAAGATTAGTTATTTTTATATTTTGTTTACTGATTCAGAATGGCATTTAAATTATCTAACACACTTCAAAAAATCATTTTGATAACGTTAATAGTTTTTGAGATATTTATATTCAAATTTCAGAAAAAAATATAGAAAAACTATGGTTTTTCGTTTTTTTTGTTTTTTTTTGGTAAAGTGTTCCCAAAATTTTTGAATTTTACTTATTATTATATATATTCTTAAAGAAGACATATTTATCTATTCAACGATATATAACATGTCTATCAAATATATTGCAACATGCTGAAATAATGACCCCAAACCACACTCCACAGGCAAAAATTTAGCTATTTCTCTATTTGTTCATATAAATGGTCATTTACATAGTGAATGACATATTTTTTTTATTGTTTTTTGGTAAAGGGTTGCATACGTTTTTATTACTTCAAATGGTCAGTTCGAATCTAATTCTCTTTACGAACGGTCGTGTAAATAATTAAAGCGCTTAGAGTACAACTATTTAAAATTAACAACAAGTGTATATTTTTGTTTTTGCAATTGCCTATTATTGATCTCATTTGAACTCACGTGGTAGACAATCCAGCTTATAACAGGAATAAAAATTTAGCGATGGCCCGAGGGGCCAAATCTTCATCAAAAAGAAAGCTTGTGAACAAAAAGATGACAAGACTTCCTCCGGGTTTTGTTAACCCGAACATCGCGTCAACTTCCAGCAACAGATTTAGCCTGCTTGCTGGCCTCAATGATATGGACGTAACTCCTGCATCAAATATTAATGATATTAAACAACACAAACCTCCACCTATAGTTGTAGAAGCCAACGCCTCATTTGCAGAAATACGAAAACTACTTGGTAAAGATTGTATTTTCAAACGTACTTCAATTGGTACCAAAATATTTGCTCCAACTAAAGAATTGTACGAATGCTATAAGCAAATTCTTAAAGAGAGTAAAATGGAGTTTCATTCATATAGCTCCAAAGATAATAGGTTATACACAACCTTTCTACACGGTTTACCCCGCATAAACTCTGAGGACATCACCGAAGAGTTAAAAAACTACAACCTATCCCCTTCTTCGGTGGCTGAAATAGTCACCAAATTCAGTTCGAACAACAATGCTGTTTACAAAGTTCAATTTGTTCGTAAAAATTTTAACCCAACTGCCTTAAAAAATGTAAGGACAATTTCCAATATCATAATTTCTTGGAAAAAATACAAATCTAGGTCCAGAAATAAACCAACTCAATGCTGGAACTGCTAAATGTATGGCCATGGCGGTGAACATTGCCATCGAAGTGCTGCATGTATGATATGTGCAGAACAACATCATACAAGTGTGTGTCCGTTTAACACAAATGAAAAAAGACCAGCTATTTTTACATGCTTTAATTGCAAAAAACATGGAAAAGAGAGAACTGATCACTCTGCAAACGACATCAACTGTCCGTTACGTTCTCTCTATTTGGAAACTAGAACAAGAGTAACTTCCAAAAGTCATAACAACAGCAGGCAACAACAAAATATTTCATTTCAATCAAAGGTTGATTTCCCAAATTTAAGTAACAACAACACAAATTGTAACAATAACATCAATAATAACAGCAAAGCTACATATGCTAACCAGCTGAAAACAAACAACGATTTATTTAGCATTGATGAGCTTTTTGATATTTTCACTACAGCTATGGATGATTTGCATAGGTGCACCTCCAAAGTACAACAAATCAAAGTTGTAATGTCAATGGTAAAATACGCCCATGGATTATACTAATAATTTAAACGAATTCAAAATGCTTCACTTGAATGCCAATGGCATTTCAAACTTTTCTAAATTAAAACAATTTGAGATACTAATTGAACGAGAAAATATTAAAATAGCGTCTTTGAATGAAACTTTTTTTTCAGAAAATCATAGACCCTATTTTAAAAATTATTATTTATATAGAAGTGACAGAACAGATGCAAGAGGAGGAGGAGTAGCTCTGTTAATTCATAAATCTGTCGCTCATAAAAACCTCTTTATATCAAACAGCTCATCAATCGAAAACATCTCTATTGAAGTTATTATAAATAATAGACCTATTGTTGTATCTTCGTTATATTCACCAAGATATACTCATAACTTCTGTGCTGATATCTTGAACCTAACACCTTCCACCAAAGAATATATAGTTTTTGGTGACCTAAATGCCAAACATTGTTCATGGAATTGTCGTTCAAATAATACTGCAGGAATCGCACTTAACAACCTACAGCAATCAAGCAATTTTTTTTATTCACTATCCTAATAGTCCAACCCTATTCCCCCATCAACACAATCGCGAAGCATCCACAGTCGATATTATTTTAAGCAACTCCGCTTTAAATATAGACGTAAAAACAATGGATTACGAAATACCATCAGACCATCGCCCCATTATATGTACACTTAAAAGGTCAATGGCCTTGCAGGTTGACCTCAATTATTATGATTATAGTGCAACCAACTGGAACATTTATATGAATTTTTTAGACAATAAAATCACGTTATATTCCGATATATACAATACCAAGGCAGAAATTGATCAGGAAATCCAAAAATTTATAAATGTAGTTTTCGAAGCAAGGGATGTGTCTACACCTAAAATAACTCAACAAAATAATTACACATTACCAGAAAGTACTGTGAAATATATAAAACTAAGAAGAAGCTTTAAAAGGAAAAGCCAACGATCTTCAAATATAGCCGAGCAAACTTTTTATAATCAATGTACTAAGTTTCTAAGTAACATGATTGATAAAAGTATTAATTCGGAGCGCAATAAGAAATGGTCTCAATTATTATCCAATTTAAAACCAGGTGATAAATCGTTTTGGAAAATAAGCAGGAACTTGCGAGGAAAAGGAAAAAATCAAATCGCTCACTTCAAAGTTGGAAATACAAAAATAACATCTGATAAGGACAAGGCTGAAGTCCTGGCAAATACATTTGTCCAAGCAAATAACCTCACTTCGAACTATAACCACTCGGCAGATACACTAATAAATACAACAGTAAATAATTTTAAGAAGGAAAATCCCAGTTCTGAATCTGCAATTTATACATCTCTTGAAGAAGTAATGAATATTGTCTCATCAATAAAACCCTCAAAATCCCCTGGTTTTGACAATGTTCCCAACCTGCTTTTAAAGAAACTACCAATTAAAGCTTTAAAATTACTGGTTATAATATTTAACAGCTGCATCAAACTCAACTATTTCCCAAACCATTTCAAAAATGCTAAGGTTATAGCTATTAACAAACCTAGCAAGCCAAAAACTAACCCAAACAGCTACAGACCTATCAGTCTATTAAGTAACTTTGGTAAAATATTTGAAAAAATTCTACATTCTCGTCTTAGTGAATTTGTAACGACCAATTCTATTGTTGCTAAAGAACAATTTGGATTTAAAAAAGGACATAGCACTACTCACCAAATAAACAGAATTAAAAATCAAATAATCACCAATAAAAACAATAAACGTTCAACGGGTGTAATATTGTTAGATATTGAAAAAGCGTTTGACACCGTTTGGCATAATGGCCTCTTATTTAAACTTCTTGATGCAAATATACCAAAATATCTATGTAAACTTATTTCAGATTTCATTCACGACAGAAGCTTTAAAGTTGCAATTAATAATGAAACATCAACTCCAAAAACCATTACCTCAGGGTTACCTCAAGGATCAGTCTTGTCGCCATTGCTTTACTCGATATATACATCCGATTTTAAAGTCCCAAAATATATGAAAATTGCCTATTACGCAGATGACACTGCGTTAATTTCTTCAAACAAACTTACAAGTGCACTCCTGAAGAAAATGGAAAAGGGACTTGTAAATTGCAGTAAATATTTCCACAAATGCAAAATCAAAATTAATCCAAACAAGACCCAAGCAATAATTTTTCCATTCAACAAATCTCCCAAAAGACTGCCAAGACGTCACCTTCTTATTGGAAATAATACCATAAATGTACTTAACGATGTCAAATATCTCGGAGTTGTCTTGGACAAAAAGCTTACATTTAAACAACATATTATGGCTACGTGCCAAAAAGCTATAAAATCATTTAAAGCATTATGGCCACTACTAAATAGAAGGTCATTTCTAAACCACCAAAACAAAAATCTACTCTTCAAAAGTGTTATAAGGCCGATATTAACATACGCGTGTCCTATTTGGAGTGACGCTGCCAACTGCCACCTAAAATGCTTACAAATTATACAAAACAAATGTCTTAAAATGATATATAAAAAGCACTGGAGGTATCCTACAAATCTTCTTCATGAAGAAACCGGTTATGAAAAAATTATCGATTTCATATCAAGGATTAATAACAATTACTTTGCCAAAATTGAAAATTCCTCCTACCCACTGCTAAGAGAATGTATAGAAATAACGTAAAATTAAAAAAGAAATCACCAAATTGAAAATTATATGCTTATAGAGGTCTATTATTACTAATAAACCTCCTATAAGCATATAAACATTTTCAGATAGTATTTGAATATATTAAATCATATAAAGGTTTTTTCCTCCCATTTTCCTTTAAAAATCATTAAAAAATAAAATAAAAGCTATTTAATATCTTTAGATCCTATGTATTATTTGTTGTAATATCTATATGTAAAGATAAGATCTCATATGTAAATATCAAATTTGTTAAAATATGTAAATAAAGGAAGAATATTTAATTGAATTGAAATTGAAATTATTACTTCAAATAATTTTATATATCTTTTCAAAGAAGGTATAATTATAAGTTAATGGTGTATGAAATATTTACCTAATGAGATTCAACTGATCATAAAATTGCCCGAAACTCTGATACCTATTGCAAAATATCTGTAATGCACAATACCTTTTTATGCAAAAAAATTGACAAGAAATAAATATGGTATTTTGAGAAAAGCTCTCAAAGAAAAAGGGTTTGATATTTTTCCTACCAGCAGAGCCATAAGGGAAACAAAAAATAAAATTCTACCATCTAATGTGAAATCCAATACTGAAAGTGCAAATGTTGGATTAGCGGAACTGCTTGAAAACACTGCATCTAGAATAATATCCACATTTAGCAAAGAAGAAATAGAAATATGCAACAATTCAGAAGTTACGTTAATATGTAAATGGGGATGCGATGGAACATCTGGATTTTCTGAGTATAGACAACCAAGTGGAAGCAATTCAGAAATAGATTTTTCAACAATTTTTATGACATCATTAGTACCATTAAAAATGAGGCTATATAATGAGACAAGTTCTTCTTCTAGTGAGAGAGAATATCAGGACATATGGAGTAATTTAACACCCGGATCTAAGTTTCTATGTCGGCCAATCCGATTTGAGTACACAAAGGAAGACAAAATTACAACACAAAGCTTAGTGAGTTCAATAAATCAGGAAATTTCGAGATTGTCTCCAGTTTTTGTGGATATATCTGGAAGTGTCATTAAAGTGTTATTTCAACCACTTTTTACAATGATTGATGGGAAAGTAGCCAATGCCGTTACAGATATAACATCTACTTGGAAATGTAATATATGTGGAAAGAAAAGTTCAGAGCTTCATAACAGTTGTGATGAAATTCCTATTAACGAAAATGCTTTAAAATTTGGAATATCGCCACTTCATGCAAGAATACGATTTATGGAATATTGCTTGTATCACGCATATGATCTAAAATACCGGCAAATTCCAGGACAAGAAAATATACCAGTTAAAAATAATACTGATCTACACGCCATACGAAAAACTGAGAAGAAAAGAATTCAGGATGAATTTAAAATGCAACTTGGTATAATTATCGATAAGCCTTTTTTGGCTATGGAAGTTCAAATAATGGTAATACAGCAAGACGTTTCTTTGAAGATCCCGAAACTACTTCTTTGATTACTGGCATTGACACGGCTTTAATCGCACGGTTTAAAGTAATATTAGCTGTCATTAATAGTAAACAACAAATTAATGCGGAGAAACTGAAAATATATGCTAGTGGAACTAAGGAATTAATAATGAACTTATATCCTTGGAGGCCAATGACACTAACTGTACACAAAGTATTAGCTCATTGGAAAGAAATAATACAAAATAGCATCCTGCCCTTGGGAGAACTGACTGAAGAAGCACAAGCAGCTAGAAACAGAGATGTCAAACACTTTAAACTTTTTAATACAAGAAAATGTAGCAAAGAAGCCCAAAATTCCGATTTAATGGAATATTTATTGATATCATCAGATCCAGTAATATACTCCATAAGAACAAAATGGTTACCAAAAATAAGTCTTGAAATAGAAAATGATGATTCCGAAGCTATGGATATAAAACATCTTTTATCTTTTGATATTTCTGATTGTTTTGTAGAAAATAACTAGTAAAAAAGCAGACAATTGTTATGTAATTTTAAGCCTATTATAAAACAAATAAAAAAATACTCAATAAAAAAAATTTAGTTATATTTGTTATTTAATAATGAAAATATCTTAGGCATTGGCTTTTTAACTTTTTTTTGTTGTATAAAATCAGCATCAGAGTTTCGGGCAATTTTATGATCAGTTGAAACTCAAGAGGTAAATATTTCATACACCATTAACTTATAATTATACCTTCTTTGAAAAGATATATAAAATTATTTGAAGTAATAAAAACGTATGCAACCCTTTACCAAAAAACAATAAAAAAAATATGTCATTCACTATGTAAATGACCATTTATATGAACAAATAGAGAAATAGCTAAATTTTTGCCTGTGGAGTGTGGTTTGGGTTCATTATTTCAGCATGTTGCAATATATTTGATAGACATGTTATATAGCGTTGAATAGATAAATATGTCTTCTTTAAGAATATATATAACAATAAGTAAAATTCAAAAATTTTGGGAACACTTTACCAAAAAAACCAAAAAAAAACGAAAAACCATAGTTTTTCTATATTTTTTTCTGAAATTTGAATATAAATATCTCAAAAACTATTAACGTTATCAAAATGATTTTTTGAAGTGTGTTAGATAATTTAAATGCCGTTCTGAATCAGTAAACAAAATATAAAAATAGCTAATCTTAATATGTTTTTTATGTTAACAAAAAAAATTCGTATGAAAATTTGACTTTTTTCATCATTTAAGCCCTCCTGACCACGTTTATGTAACGGCGGTGAATTTTATTGCGGCAAATAAATAAAAATATTTGGGGTTTTAACACTGCGGTGAAATATTTGAAGAAATCGAGCGGATATTTTTGTATTAACTTTTAAAACTTATTTTTTTTTTTAAAAATTGCCCAATTTCGTCCAATGCTGGACGTAGGGTGCATGTCCAAAAATATTAAAAATTTCACTTACAACCATTCTTGAAGCATATTCTTTTAAAATATGTAGAAAAATATATACATGTTTTACCAAGGTTGTGAGAAAAAAGTGAAAGAATGAAGGGTATTTTTTGGCAAAAATTTGCAATTTTTAGAACCTGATTCAAAAAGTCAACTTTAAGATTTTGTGCTCACTAAACGGTTTGAAATAATTCAAAAAATACTTCAGCGTATTTTTTTGAAAAGTACTGGCTATCGCCACATATTTTTAGATTTTTTTTATCTGTTTTAATAAAAATGTTATTTGCGAAAAACCAACAAAGAATTTGGTGAAAAGTTCAAATGTTGATTTTTAAAATCAAATATTTTTTAAACCATAAGCGATAACTAGGTAGTATACGCATGTTTTTTGTTAATAATTTAATTGTTATTGGAAAAATTTAAAAAACGTAAAAATCACTTCATATTTATAAAAGTTACAAGCTTTGAAAGCATTTTCCACCTCGAGGTGGTCGACTTTGGCACCCTGTAGCTCACCCTGTGTTACAACAGGGTATCTCAAAAATAAATATTTTGAAAGCCTATATCCTTGACTACAATCGCCTACATTATACTATTCCAATCAAACCAATAGTTTAGAAGTTCCAGACTTATTACCACTTTTTTTTGGTTTTGAACCACTGTGCATCGTCAGGGAATATAATTTATAAAATTTATTTGTAAATAAAAAACTGGACATTACTACACAGAATTTTAAAAAATATAAATAAATAATTAAATAAATATTGACAACACAGTACACGCAAAATCACAGGTCAAACTTAAAAGAAAGATGAGTACCGCGTTAGCTCACAATTGACCATAAACAACGCAATCGTGAGACAACTACAGAGGAGTGTTTGGTGCTGTTCAACCGTAATACCGCCGTTTTATAATGGGCGATGAAGCACGGATCCATTGCAACACACCGGAGACCAAAACAAAAACAGCAATGCCAACTTTTTCCAATTAAAAAACGCAAAACAGTACCCCTTAAAAGCCCTAATAGGCGCTAAATTAGAATGAAACAAAAACAGCTAAAAGCGCTAGTTACACTGTACAACACATTTTTTTTTTTGGTATGTATAATTTCTATACCAGATGAATGTACTAGGTTAGTTTATTAACACCTCTCAAGCGTTTGTTTTGGATACAGTAAAATGTTATGGCTGTTTAAAGTTTTAATTTTTTTGCCGACACTTTGGAATAAGACGTAAAAATAAGTGTAAAAGTTCTTCCGATCTAAATTCTGAGTTTAGATGTTCCCAACAGAATTTTATAAAGCATTTTTCGTAGAATATTTTAACCCTATTTTCGAAATTTTCATGGGCCATTTTAGTCATTTTTTCAAGAAATGCCAAAAAAGAAAAATACCTCAAAATTTATATCCGAAATTTTCATGGGCCATTTTAGTCATTTTTTTCAATAAATACCAAAAAAAAAAAAAAAAAAGCCTTAAAACGTGCGTTTAAAGGGTTAAAATCTTCGCAGCAAATTTCATTTGGGGTTGTCAAAGACGAAAACTTCATCGGAAAATTGTATACAAAAGATCTAAAATCCCGAAAAAATACGATTTTGAAATTTTCATTAGCGATAATTTTGATATTTTTCTGAAACAAAGTAAGCGAAAAATATAGAATAATATGAATACAAAATTTTCATATTCATATGAATTTTTTGGCAAAACGTCAATCGCATTTTGTTTTAACGTTCAAACTGTGATAATAGTGAAAAATGGAAGCTTGCAAGCTTGATATTAATAGTTTTTGTTATGTTTGTGGTGGTAAGTTTGTCCCAAGAAAAAGACATTTTTTAGAAGCTTACAGATATAAAGGAAAAAAATTCACCGGGAGCCATACTTGAAAAAATATATTGAAGAAATATAATAAAGAAGTCGAAGGATCCTAGTAGGATATGATTCAGATATAGATGATAGTGATAAAGAAAATAAATTAATTAAATCGTTATTGAAAACAATCGTAATTTGTTTCGAAAACTACATAAAAAATCAGTAAATTAAAAACATTAAAAAACGGAACATTATAATCGTTGAAATTCCTTAGTTTTAACTTTTGCCAATTTAAAAAAGAAAATAAAAATTACCAGGAAAATACGAAGGGGGTAAAATATTAAATAAAGAAACATTAATATATTAAATTAGGTGTAAAAACTTTATCTTTTCAGTGATTTTACATAACGGTATGACGTTCTCGTCTTCGACCCTTCCTTGTAAAATTTGCTGCACAATATTTTAACCAATTAAACGCACCGTTCAGAATACCTTTTGTTGGATTTATTGAAGAAGGGGCTTAAATGACCCATGAAAATTGCAGATATAGGGTTAAAATGTTCTATGAAAAAATTGCCCTTAAAATTCTGTTGGAGACACCCGAACTCAGAATTTAGTTCGAAAGAAATGTTACAATACTTTTGGAGTCTTATTCCATACAGTGTTGGCGAAAAAATGAAAACTTTAAACAACCATAAAATTTGACTGTTCCACACTGGATCAAACACTTGTGGGGGTTTTTATAAAAAGATCATGACCATCATTATGTTCCACACAGTTATATGTTTGTAAAACTATAAAGTCATATTTATTAATATTTAAAAAAAATCTATATATTATTTGTACATTTAAGATCATTTAGTATTTCTGGAAATGTTTTGAAGCGTATATCAATAATAAAACAAGTAAGAAAATTATAGTCGGTATAGACCGATTTTTTTAATTCCTTCAAGGAAAAAATTCATGGGACATATATATCCCATTGGTCGTCAACGGTCAAAATTAGTGAGCAACTAATTTACTCCACTCAAAGCAAGTCAGTGACTTTTGTTTTTATTTTTTTACATAGTTTTGGTTTTGTATTTGTTGTAAATTTTAAAATATAGATCACAGAGAATCGATTACTACTATTTTAGTACTAAAAATGGAAACGAAAATCGGACAAACGCAAAAAACCGTAGTAGCTTCAAAGATTACCATAATTGACTTTGTATTTTTTGAGATATTTAGAATTAACCTTTTTCTAAGTCTTTTTATTTAAAATTTAATTAATTGTTGATTTAATATTATGAATTGTTTTAATTTAATAAAAAATATAAAACTATAAAACATCTTTTTTACCATTGACGGCCAATTGGGCATATATGTATGTCCCGTACTGAATTCTGCTGAATAATAAACCGATTCCAAATATTTTGGTGTTTCTGAAAACCACAAATACTGGTCTATGTTTTATCAAAATTTTAATGTTCTTGGTTCAATAACGTCCGAATTAATGACATCCAAATGTGATTAAAAAAACATAATTTTAGATTTTGGGGTCACCGTCTTAGGTCCTGTGCCTACTTTTTTGGTATGGTCTGAAAGCTAAAACTATCCTCTGTCGACTCAAGTCGGCTTTAAAAAAATCGGTTGGAAAATGTGCAAAATATAAGAATAAAATAAAAATGGGACATATAGCCCATTGGTCGTGAAAGGATTAATAAAGAAAATGTTTCTATTAAATATTTTTTATTTGTTTGTTTCTGTTTTAAAAGGTTTTTTATATTGAATATATATTGATCAAATCAATTACACAAGGGAACAAGGTTTTTGTTGATTAAGAACTGACTATTATTTTTAAGGTAATTTGCACTTGGTTTTTTCTATCAAAATTAAGGCACTTCCACTACATATATTGGAAAAACTTGAAAACGGTTCACCATATTCGTTAAAAAAAAATCCAAAATTCGCCAACAATATTGTCTTTAAGGCGTGCTTACATTGGTTTTAAATATTCCCGATAGTTTCAGAGATATCGTTGAAGTTTTGAAAAAAATAACGATTTAAAAAAAAATTTTTTTTTCTTAAAGGAAGTCAATGGCTACAATTTTTTGCGATTTACGAGCGCTCGACTTTGAGACCTTTCAATTGATGTATAAAATAAGGTCGCTCTTAATTTAGAATATGTAAAAAATACACTTTTCGAAAAAAGTGCAAATAAAATGCGACATTTTTTATCAGAAAAGAAAACAGCATTAGATAAACATATTTCAAATGAAATGAGCTTTTTTTCATTGTAATCAGTGTACAACTTTTGATTTTGTTCACAATTTACTGAGAAAACTCAATTGATAAAAATCGCGATTTCCATACAAACATAACATTTATTTAATATGCGTGTGTTTGCTGCTGTTCTATTTATGTAATAAGTTTTTGTTGATTAAGAACTGAATGTTGTTTTTAAGGTTATTTGGGACGCTTAATCCAAATCTGCACTTGGTTTTTTTCTATCAGCTCGACTTTTCGCGATATACCGTTATGTCCAAAATTAAGGCACTTCCACTACATATGTATATTGGAATAACTTAATTATTTAATTTTTTTTTAATTCTGAGAAACAAAAGTCATGAACGTTTTTGTTTTTCAAATGTAACAAGCACATCTTTAAAAAACAATTTTGAAAATCACCAAAAAATGGTGAACCGTTATTCCAATATACGTAGTGGAAGTGCCTTAATTTTGGACATAACGGTATATCACGAAAAGTCGAGCTGATAGAAAAAAACCAAGTGTAGATTTGAAATCAGCGACCTTAAATTGGTAAAAAAAATTGATACAAACTTCCAATCAACACAAAAAAGTTAAATTTTGTTCCCTTGTGTTATTTATTTATGGAGTTTGACTATCTCTTGAAAAGTTCATCAGTAAATCAACGAAATTTTGATCGTGAACTCGATACACTTTTGAATAGAAGTAAATCAACGAATTTATATTGATTGAATGGTCGTTGTTCAAATGACAGAACTTTCTATTTTTGCTTGTTAGCAAAAGCTTTTATATTCAGAAAAAGCTGTTATATTCAAATGAATGATCATCGATTTTTTAACGAATCTTTTTTTTTTGAAAAATGAAAATGTCAACAAAAAAATGTACTATTAAAATATTTGTTTACTAAAATCTATAAAGAAGAAGAGTAACGAGTTTTTGATATTGAATATGTATGAACTTTTTTCTTTAAAAAATTGCTAAACAAAAGTTTTTCTATTAAATTATTTCTAAATAAAGCCCTAAACACATCACTGCGAATTGCGAGTGCGAAAAAAACGAGAATGAGGCAGCATGATTTTTTCTATATGTGGAAGCGAGATCGATAGTAAAGCTTTTTTGTGTGGCGTTGCCAACTTAGGTTGTAAAAACACTCGCAATAGAAATAGAATTAATTCTATTTTCTGCGCGAGAAAAATCAGATAACAGGAGAATCAGCTGATAGGCATTAAACGCGAAGCCTACTACAGTAATTAATTTATTTAAGCCATTAATAATTTCGATTTTATTCATTTTGTTATATTTATTGTTTGCTATATGAACAGCTTTGTATACAATTGACAATTGAATTATGTTTGACAGTAGGACAATCAGCTGCTCGAAAGCATTTTGATGATTTTATGGAGCACAAAAGCACAAATTCTCGCATGCAAAAAGCTTAGTTTTTACTCGCACTCTCAACTCGCTGTCCTTTTGAAATTCATATACAGTGGACCCTCGGTTAACGAACGCCCCGCATAACGAACATTTCGCATAACGAACACATTTTTTTGGGAAAAAAGTTTCTCTTAACGAACGAAGTTTCGCATAACGACCAATGAAAATTGCATGTAAAATTTCTGTCTGTGTTTAGCAACGAAACAGGGGAACCCCGAATACATATTATAGTGCTATCTGTGTTTAGCTTTTGCTTCATAATTGTGCATTTTGTTTTATTTTTGTGCATAACTGTATCACCTGTGTACATAACAAGACGTGTTGAAACATACAAATGTTCTATTTTTATACCCAAACCACATAGTGGTATAGGGTATAATGACTTTGTGCTGCTGTTTGTAACAACCAAAAATATTTGACCTACACTCATCTTTAATTATACCGATCGAATCAGAATCACTATCTGATTCGATTTAACGATGTCCGTCCGTCCGCCCGTCCGTCTGTGTGTCCATGTAAAGCTTGTAATCAAACTGCAGGTCGCAAATCCGAATATATTTTGACGAAATTTGGTATATAAGCTTTTATCGGCCATATGATGAACGTTATTGAAATTGGTGAGAATCGGTCCATGTGCAGACCTAGCCCCCATACAAATTACCCTATGAAATCAACATAAATTGCCATAAGATCCAAATTATCATACAAATCTTAGTCAAATTGGGTTTGTATGTATATATTACGTCCATTAATCAGTAGTCCAAAAATGATCCCTATTGGACAACTTTTAGTCATAGGCCCCATATAGAGCTGCTTCCCGATCTTCAATTAAATATATTAATAAACAAAAATATTGCACTGATTCTCCTCTAATTTTGTTTGTATATATTTTTCCAAATTACAAGAGACTTTACCAAACATGGTCAGGATCGGTCCATTTTTGGGACTAGTCCCCATATAGATATAGCATCCGATATGAACTTTTTCATATCTGCAGCCGAAAAATTAATAAAAATCCCACTCAAATTTGGATTATGCTTATTTTCTATATCCAGTTAGTTGGGCCTGAGAGATAGGATCTCTAAACGCATGGTATAGGGTATCGTATAATTTTCTTACTTGTTAATTTTGTTTTTATAAAAATTGCAAAAAATTGTAAATGCCTTCAAAAAAAGATTCGGAGAAAGAGAAAAATAAAGAAGCCAAAATAACTACACAATACGTATTCATATTCCAATACATATTCAGTTCTTTAAAAAATTTTATACGTTTCATATAACTTTCTTTCAATAAAAGCTCTATTTGTGTATTTTTTTAGTTCTTTAAAAGTTTTGATGCATTTTATGTTACTTTCTTTCAATAAATGTTCAAATTGAAACATATTAGAGTGTATTTTTTCGACCTGGAACGCATTATTTTATTTTACATTGATTTATATGGGAATAATGGTTTTGCTTAACGAACGTTTTGCATAACGAACAAGATGCTGGAACCAATTGTGAACGTTAACTGAGGGTCCACTGTATATTTTTTTTTAATAGGTACACAGAGAATATTTGTTTAAAAGAAACCAAAAATGTTGAGAAAATTTCGAAGACTTGATAAACTATAAATTAAACATTTTCTATAAATTACATATGTACGTCGCCTCCATTTGACAACATTATAGCTGTCTTTTATGCATTTTTTTAAATATTAAAAAATATCCAGCTACTGCAGGCTGGTAAGTTTTTAGCTTTTGGTAACATACCACTTATTAACCTTTGAAATTTCATATCTTTTTAAGTTTTGCTATTTTGTTTTTTTTTTTTTTTTTTTTTGTTTTTTTAAAGAAATTAATTACTTATTGTTACTTATTTGATTTAATAAACTTCAAACTTATGGATAAAAGAGATTAAATGTTCTTCACATTTTGTTTTATATTTTCAGAATGTAAGATTTAAAATTTTAAAACAGCAAAATATATTTAAAATTTTACCATATTTTTCGTGAACTCAACTATTTTCCCTTTTATGCATTCATATAAACATTCATAGAAAATCTACACAAACCCATTTAATATCGGCATTGTGTTACGTCCATGGATTTCGATCAGTGTAGTACAACTAACACATGCTCATAAACACTGTTACTAACTCAGTTCTCTCGATGGCCACCACTGGTTTAGGATGTGTTTAGGGCTTAAGTGTTCATTAATGTTGTTTATCAATTCAACGGTATTCTGTTATTGATAAGTCGTTGTTTAAATCAACAAATTTTTTTTGTTCATCAAATCAACGAACTTTTTATATTGAAAGTGCAAATTTTTTATTAAAAATTGTCTTCTTAAAATCAATAAACAGGAAATTGTTGATCAGAGCAACGAATTTTTGATATTAATTATGTTTTGATAAAATTAATTATTTATATAATGAGTTAATCGAAAGCTTTTCTATGAAAATGATCAGATCGAGAAACATATTTTTGAAAAAGTTATTGAGAGAATTTACAATTTTTCGTTGTTCAGCTCAGGCAAAATATATGTATGTTGATAAAATCATTTAAATATTTAATTAAGGAATTAATGATTAAATATCGAATTTTATTTTATTAAATTTTACTCAAATTAAAAAATCAATCAAGAGACATTGAGACGTTCGAAATTTGTTTGAAAAAAATGTTTAGTTAAATTATTTAATTAAAAAATACAAAGTAAGATTCGGAATATTTGATTAGGAATAAACAAAATATATCTTTAATTTAAGAAATGTTTCTTTTTAAGACTTTGTGGATATTTTTATCATTATTTGTTTTTTCTGAAATATAAATATAATTTTTTTAATCAATTTTTTATTACTAATTTTCGTCTTTAGGTAGCCCAAAAATCGTATGGTAATGAGAAACGCTTTTTCTGTCCTCCTCCCTGTATTTATTTATTCGGCAGTGGTTGGCGTCGTCGTTACGAGGAAATGTTACAAAAAGGTGAAGGCGAACAAGGAGCGCAATTGTGTGCCTTTATAGGCATTGGAAGTGCCGATCAGGATATGCAACAACTAGACCTTAACGGTAAACAATATTGTGCAGCGAAAACTCTGTTCATCTCAGATTCGGATAAACGTAAACATTTTATGCTGTCGGTGAAAATGTTCTATGGCAATGGCCACGATATAGGTGTTTTCAATTCAAAGCGTATTAAGGTTATCTCGAAACCTTCCAAAAAGAAACAATCTCTTAAAAATGCCGATCTCTGCATAGCGTCGGGAACAAATGTGGCTCTTTTTAATCGTTTACGTTCACAAACCGTATCTACACGTTACCTGCATGTAGAAAATGGCCATTTCCATGCTTCCTCTACACAGTGGGGTGCTTTCACCATACACCTGCTGGACGATAATGAGTCAGAATCGGAAGAGTTTCAGGTACGAGATGGTTATATACATTATGGCGCTACTGTTAAGCTGGTTTGCTCGGTAACGGGTATGGCCTTACCCCGTTTGATTATACGTAAGGTGGATAAACAAATGGCTTTGTTAGAGGCCGATGATCCTGTATCACAATTGCATAAATGCGCTTTTTATATGAAGGACACCGATCGTATGTATTTGTGTTTGTCGCAGGAGAAAATTATACAATTTCAAGCTACACCGTGTCCGAAAGAACCAAATAAAGAAATGATCAATGATGGTGCTTGTTGGACGATCATATCGACGGATAAGGCAGAATATCAATTTTATGAAGGAATGGGACCAGTATCGTAAGTATTGCAAGTTAAATTTACTATTATATATATATATATACACTAGCAGATTGCAGCGCTCGAAATTCGAGTGCAATTTCTAGACAACTTTTCAACTTAGCCAATTCACAAACCAACAATTTTTTGGTTTATTATTATTGTGAATGAAGATAAAAAACTCATTAACAAATCCGTTAACAAATTTAATAAACATACACATAGCATATGTATAATTTTATGTATGTGTTAGTAGCATCTTTAAATGTAATTTACTCAAAATAAAGGAAAAATTTAAAAATCTGTAAATCTGGTGAACAGCAAATAATATACGTTTGGTCAACATCGGTATAAAATGGTAGAACAAAACATCGGTAACAAAAAATCGCCTAGCCTTTTAATATTATAGATGTATATTTATATTTCATATTTAAAAAAATAATAATATTATAGATGTATATTTATATTTCATATTTAAAAAAAATAATCCGACGAGCATCACCGTCGTGAGCATGATTTCAAACTAAAAAGGTCTAGAAAAAGCTACAAATTTAAAAATATCGGTAAAAGATTAAAATAAATATAAATGAAACATTATAACTATTAGTCTTAACCTATTTCATGCCGAAATTTTAGAATTTTTCGATTTTAATTTTCTGAAAATAGAAAATTCGAAAAATCGAACTTTTGCCATGTAGTGGCAAAGTAGAAGGAAATCTCTAAATAGCGTTGATTTTTAAAATGTATAAAAAAATATATAAATGACACATTCAATCAAGACCTTTTGAGTGGATAGGGTCGATTTTAATGTTCCTAAGACCCAATGTTGTTTATTGACCCATAGACGGGCCATGGAGTCATCATTGTCATCTGTATCCATGCGTGTATTGAGGTTTCAGACGCTCTTGATGTTCTGGGCATGAAAGTTCATTGTGATGTCCGTTGGAATAAAAATATTTTTCAATTGTCGAAAGAAGCTTTCATGTGCTTAGGTTTCCTAAATCGGTGTAAGAAATACTTCACCCCTTCTGATCAAAAATGGAATACAACTCTCATATATGGGCAGAGTCTTCAAGTCAATTTTGAAGCTTCTGGACCAACCAGCCACAACCAGCATTGCTGGAATACTGGTTGTGTTACACTGTATTATAGATATTAAAATGGGAAGTGTTCTGCTGAGATAACTGAAATCATCCATTTGCAGTCCATTGTCCAGTGGATCGAACATCGTATTACCGCGGAAAAAAAATTATTAGCCTCTCAAGCTGTATGTGGAATGAACTTCCTGCTGAGGTCTTTCCTGTCGCCTCCAATATAGATAAATTTAAGGCAAATATAAAAAAATACTACTTGACTTGGAGGTAATATGTAAAAGTATTGCTTACAGGATCAAGAAAGGACAGCCGTTGTTGCAAGACGATTGGGTAACTAACGAGGACATTAGTGGGAATAGCTGGACGGAGTGCAAGGCACTCTTAAATGAGTGTGTTGTCTCCAGATGGCAAAATAGGTGCGACAGTAGCGACAAAGGACGAGTTACATATGCCTTCATTCGCGATGTGAATGGGCTTTTTGCTTACGTGCCACGGGTCTTTTAATGCATTTATGCATAAAAAAGCCTTGGGTTATACGTCGGAGTGTGACTTTGGACCTTTTACCGAGGACTGGTATCATGTTTTGTGCATATGCACGTTTTACTCGGACATACGGGGCCTAGATTCTGTAGGTGTCGTATTAACGGACAATGGTTGTGATGTCAGTGGTGTGCTTGTGAATGATGAGAAAATTAGTCGTATGAATGTGTATGCATGTGAAGTCTTCAAAAGAGGACGTTTAAGACTTTCTAGAAGGGCTTAGTATTGTACCTACACACTCACCCATAGCGTGAATGTCTGGATGTGGGACTGAGACCTTCGAATGGCCACCATTTCATAGCTGTTTGGAGCCATAGTAGTAGTAGCTTTGCTACGAAGTTTGACCGGATGCTATATATATATATATCTGATACCACGGAAAGTCAGGAGCCCCTGGAATCATAGATTCCAGCTGACTTACGGGTACGGCCTTTAGGGGAGTAGTGGCTGTGGTGTGACCCTTAGAACAGCACAGGTGTGTTAGGTAGGCCTCGACTCCTCACCAAGGAGTGGGATTTGTTGCCCAAATGCACAAATCTTGAATTGGTACCAGAGTGTAGTTTTACTACACAATGGGGCAGTGGTCGGCACATATTCCGGTCCAGTGTTCAGAGCACCGTGATACAGGTACTCACGTAAAACACAAGAGACTTCCCTCTTTCCTCCTCCCCTGAGTGCTGATGTATATAAAATAGTAATAACATTATTATACGATATCAACTAATTAGCAATAGAAAATTAGCATAAACGAAATTTGAGTGGCATTGTTATTAATTTTTTTGCCTTCGCATATGAAAAAGTTCACATTGGATGCTATATGTATATGGGGACTAGGTCCAAAAATGGACCGATCCTAACCATATTTGACAAGATCACTTATTTTTTGCAAAAACATATACGAACCAAATTGAGAAAAATCTGTGGTTTATTATTGTTTTTTTTTGGCAGATTTAAGTGAAGATCGGGAATCAGGTTCATATTGGGGCTAAGACTAAGAATTGTCCTATAGGGCTTATTTTTTGCCTACTGATAAATGGATGAAATAAACATACACAAACCCAATTTGACCGAGATCCATATGATAATATGGATATTATGGCAATTTAAGACGATCTCATAGGGGTCATTTGTATGGGGACTAGGTCTGAAGATGAACCGATTTTTAGAAATTTCAATACCGTTCATCTTTCGGCCGTTAGAAGTTTATACACTATATTTCTTCAAAATATATACATATTTGCGACCTGTAGTTTGATTAAAATATTTATATGGATACACAGGCGGAGGAACGGACGGACATCGCTAAATCGACTCAGAAAGTGATTCTGAGAAAGTGAAAGTGATTCTGAGTCGATGGGTATAATAAAAGATGGGTATACGTAAAATATTTTTGGTAGTTACAAACATCAGCACACATAGTGGTAAAAAAGTTAAAGTTCTCAGGAAAGTTTTTATTGTTGTTGGCCATAAAAGAACTTGGTATCAGTGTACCATTATTTTCCATGCGCATTTTTATAATGAAAACTGTATTCCAGTTTTTCAAAAATTTATAGAAAAATACCATGGACGAGACAAAATAATTTCTTTCCCGACTACAATGTTCCCCCACTAAGACCAAAAAAATAAATTTGCTCTCAGAAAATAATATTAAATTTGTTAAAACAAGACATCAATCCACCTCAGTTTTTAAAGAAAATTTAAGAATACCTCTAAGCCATAACAAATTACACTGTCAAAAGCCTGATAAATGACATTCAGAACAAGCTGAGAACACGAAAATATGGCTTCATCGTATGAAATTGAATTGAAATAATATCATATTTGTCTAAAAACATCATTGAAATATAGACTATTTTAAATTGAAAAGAATTTTATATAATTTAATCATTTTTTTTTTTTGTATTTAAATTTGTTAAATATTTTTATTTCCAGTAACCCTGTTACCCCCGTGCCAATAGTTAATTCCCTGAATCTCAATGGTGGTGGCGATGTTGCCATGCTGGAATTAAGTGGTGATAACTTTACACCGCATCTGCAGGTCTGGTTTGGTGATGTCGAAGCTGAGACTATGTATCGATGTACCGAAACTCTGCTGTGTGTTGTACCCGAAATATCACAATTTCGAGGTGAATGGTTGTGGGTAAGTACGAAATTTGTTAAAATATTAATAATAATAAAGGATAATAATTCCTATAAAATAATAATAACACAGGTCCACAAAATTTGATTAACTCCAGGCCTGGAACCAGAATATACCTTTCTAAAGGTCTTTAGTAACATGTTGAATGCGAATCTGAATGTGAATGTTAATCCATCCAAAGACCTTTAGAAAAGTATAGTCCGGTCCTAGGGCCTTGGAAATGTCGGACTATTTAATTTAGGGCTTTTCTAGTATTAGGTTAGGTTAGGTTGAAAAGAAAGTCGGCTTGTTGTGCGCTCTACATCCTCGTGCTCATCCGTTAATCTACTCCTTATTTAACTTAGGAGTTCGGTCTCGATAGCAAATCTCCTGAGTGCTTTCCAGCGTATCCTCCTAAGAGCCGCTAGGCCTGGTATGATGTCGTTGGATAAATGTCTGACCCTTGTTCCGGTAAATGCAGGACAGTAACAAAGGTAGTGTTCTAGGGTCACGTCATCCTCTCCACAAGCTCTGCATGTGGCCGATTCTGCCCGTCCTATACGGTATAGATGAGCTCTCAGTTCAGAGTGTCCAGTGAGGATGTCAATAATCCTACTCAGTTCGTTTCTATTTACACTAAGGATTTCCTTAGTCTTGGAAGTGTTTGGAGAGCCCCATAGTATCTTCGTAGCCTTACCCACGTCAGTTTCCTCCCAAATTGAAGTATGTGAATTGGTTGCTCACTCCGACAGTTTCAATTTGAGAGCCTGGAAAGGTATTAGGTTTTCCAAATTGACACCCTCCAGGAAAGAATCCTTCCTGGCCAGTTCATCAGCAATCTCGTTTCCCATTATACCACTGTGTCCTGGGATCCAAATGATTTCAAGTCTACCTCTTGTAGTGAAGTTTGCAATTTCTTCCTTACATCTGAGGACAGTCCTTGATCTAGTTTTGTCCGAGGATATCGCCCTGATAGCCGCTAGACTGTCCGAAAATATTTTCAAGTCTCCGGGGATTGGGATTGCCCGTGCGTCAATTGATCTTATGCATTCCGTTATCGCGACCACTTCAGCCTGAAAGACACTTTTTGTTAGATGAAGTACATTTCTAGTGGATTCATGGAAGATCGTCCTTCTTTTAGGCCACTTTTTTTGAATGTCAGTTAAACTTAGTTTAGTTAAACACTAATAACTATGGCACTATTTGACTAAAGTGTTTAAAATCCTAAACTAGTTTTAGTTAAACTTAGTTCAGTTAAACTCTAAAAACTATCAAACTATTTGACTAAAGCATTTAAACTCATTTGTTTAAACTATGTTTAATTAATATCCCAAAATTTTGGTCTTATAACTGTAAACTAGTTGATTAAAAAGTTTTAAATGTAGGTTAAATCAAACTAAGTTTAACTGACATTCCAAAAACTCGCTCTTAAAGTTGTAGTTTTATTTATTTAATTTTTTTTTGTATCATTTCTCTTTCCAGGTACGACAACCTACACAAGTGCCTATATCCTTAGTGCGTAATGATGGTATTATCTATGCCACTGGATTAACGTTTACGTATACACCCGAACCGGGTCCTCGACCACATTGCACACAATCTGAAGATGTTATGCGAACTAGACTTAATAACAATAATCTAACCACAATGAGTAATAATAATAACAATAATGTGGGTTCACCAGGAGATGGTAGCACGGCCGGCTTAAATGCTAATCATATGCATCAACAACAACAACAACAGCAGCAGACCCTACCTTCAATGTCAGAAGTGCAATGGAATACTCATGCGGGTGGATTATCCTGAGTGCTACCTACTATTTTTAGTTGGCATTTGAAATTAATTTTGTAACCTTTACAAAACAATCAAAAATATATATATTTTTTTATTTTCATAATTTTATATAGGAAGTTTCTCTTTTTTTTTCTCTTTTAAATTCCAACCCTAAAAAAATCTTGTCATTTCCATTTAAATATTATGCATTTTATTTAATATTTAATTTTAAGTTAAAAACTAGATTTACTTTAAACATAATGAAGATACAGATAATTTTCGTAGTTTCGATTTTTTATAATTTTCTTTTCTTAAGTTTGTAAATAACATTTTAAATGTTTTGTTTAAATAAAAAAAAATTTAAATAAATCAAATTTAAAAAAGATTCACTTTTTTAATTTTTAATATTTATATAAAGAGCGAACATTTTATACATAATTTTATATATTTATATATATATATATATATATATATATGTATCATTTAAAATCTGTAAAACTAATATTTATATTATATATAGTTATAGAAAAAAAAAACGTTATATGTTACATATAATGTTTGTAGAAATATTTCATAAGTTACATATATCATCCCTTTAAAAAAAAGAATTACATAGAGATAAACTATAAAGAAAAAAGACAAAAATTAGTTTTAGTTTATTGTATAGATATACAATATAACAAAGAGATGATAATAATACCACCCTATAAATATCAAACCCACAAAATACAGACATATTGTAAATTAAGTAATAAAAGAAATTAATATTTTTTGAAAAAACATAAACGTATTTTTATTATTTAAAAGGCTGGTATGGCAAATTAGTAAGAGTGTTTTATACACATTTGGCTAAAAAGGACGGCCCAGTATAATTCTGCGAAGGTTAATAAAAATTAAAAAGAAAAAGTATTAAAAGCTTTAATATAAAATAATTCTTATTAGGTTGATTTCGGCCAATACATATGAATTTACCTTTCTTTTGCATTTGGTTAGTTACTTGAACCGAAACAGCTGTATAGGCTGTCTTCTAGAATATAGATATAATTTTTTGAAACAAAATTCTGAATCTGTAATAATACAATATAAATTCAAAATTAAAATATAAATATAAGGCTAAATTTGTTTTTGTACAAATACATTACTCATTTGGAAAAAAAAATGTTTAAGACTTATGGCTATAAAAAAAAGGATAATTATTTTTCGTAGATTAAAAAAAATAATTTAATTAATTTTTAAAAAATTATGGCTATAAAAAACGAATTAAGAATTTCTATACCCTCCACACCTCAATGGCAGAGGGTATACATAAGTTTGTCATTCCGTTTGTAATGCATCGAAATAAATTCCTGAGACCGATGACCGTCTGTCTGTGGAAATCACGATCACGCTAAGCTAGACCGTTCGTTTTTAAAATCGGTCAAAGGGTTCACGAGTTATGAATGAAACTTTGAAAAAAACTCTTGAAACTTTGAAAAAACTCTTGAAAATATAAAATTTTTCAGTATGTTTGTTGTTTTTCTTAAGATATGTTGCACATGTTGTAATTCTTCGTATTGTTGAAGTCATTACAGTTGCGTGTATATTAATACTGCACGTGTTACACTGGCCTAAACAAGTTTTACCACATATTAAAAATTAATAAAAAAAAAGTTAAATATTAAAAATTAAAACTGAAAAACGAAAAATGAAATATGGAAAATGAAAAATTAAATATGAAAAATTGAAAATGGAAAATTAAAAAGGAAAAATAGAAAATGAAAAATGGAAATTGGAAAATGAAAAATGAAAAATTAGAAATGGAAAATTAAAAATGAAAAATTAAAAATGGAAAATGAAAAGTGAAAATTGAAAAATGGAAAATGAAAAATTAAAAATGGAAAATAGAAAATGAAAAATGGAAAATGGAAAGTGAAAAATGGAAAATGGAAAAGAGAAAAAATAAAAATGGAAAATAGAGAATGAGAAATGGAAAATGAAATTTAAAAATGGAAAATGATAATGGAAAATAGAAAATGAAAAGTGAAAATTGAAAAATTAAAAATGGAAAATGGAAAGTGAAAAATGGAAAATAGAAAAAATAAAATTGGAAAATAGAGAATGAGAAATGGAAAATGAAATTTAAAAATGGAAAATGGAAAATAGAAAATGAAAAATGAGAAATGAAAAATAAACAATGAAAAATGGAAAATGAAAAATTAAAAATGAAAAATTGAAAATGGAAAATTAAAAATGAAAAATGGAAAGTGGAAAATGGAAAATTAAAAATGGAAAATGAAAATTGAAAAATTAAAAATGGAAAGTGGAAAATAGAAAAAATAAAAATGGAAAATAGAGAATGAGAAATGGAAAATAAAATTTAAAAATGGAAAATTGAAAATGAAAATTGAGAAATGAAAAATGGAAAATAAAAAATGGAAAATAGAAAATGGAAAATTGAAAAATGAAAAGTGGATAATGAAAAATGAAAAATGGAAAATGAAAAACGGAAAATGGAAAATTAAAAACGAAAAATGGAAAATTAAAAACGAAAAATGAAAAATTAAAAATGAAAATTGAAAAATAGAAAATGAAACATAGAAAATGGAAAATGAAAAATGGAATATTCAAATAAAAAATGGAAAATGAAAAATTAAAAATATAAAATGAAAAATTCAAAATTCAAAATTGGAAAATGAAAAATGAAAATTTAGAATTGAAAAATGGAAAATGAAAAAATAAAAATTAAAAATTACTAGCTAATTCAGATAAAAATATTTTTAAAATTTGCTTTTTTTTTTTTGATATTAATATCTGGAAATTTTTAGCCAAGAATCAGTTTATTAGTTTTTTTTTTTTTTTAATTATCATGAATTATTCCAAACCTTTCTTATAGGGATCAAACATTGGGTGTTATAACACTGGCTGCGATTAATAATGAATTTCATTAGTGGTTTTCTACTCTAGCAAAAGAAAGATAATGCATTTTTTCAAACAGTAACTAATTCTTTCTATAGAAGACACGATCATTGTTTTTTATAACAAGAAATTATAATGAAACTGGCCAACAAGAAAAGCTATTAACTTTAAATTTAATTTCTATTCGAAATTTAAATTTCAGTACCGACAACAGTTTTAAAGTGGAAGGCCGTACCCGATATTGGTTGTAATACTGAGTTTAAGATGCAGGTGGAGGGTATCAAAGATTCGGCACAGCCGAATTTAACACTCTTACTTGTTTTAAAGTAATTTTATTAAAAGAAAGTATTCTAGTGAAAACAAAAAAATTGTATATCGTTTTTCCACAATATACTGTCGCTACCACATTATGATAGTTACAAAAATTATTTTTTAAAAAAGTTTTTGATACAAAAAGAAAATTTTTTTTTAAGAAAAAATATTTTTTTTAATATAATTTTGTTCTTATTGCGAATACAAAAAAAAATTATCAGGGGGGCTACCGCGTAACTCGATTCGAAAAGCAAAAATTTACGAAAAGAATTTCCGAATCGAAAGTTAAATCGTACTGCGTAATTCGCTCGGAACGGTAACAGAGTTGCATTCAAAGGCAAGTAGGAAATATCTTAGAAAACTTGGTTGCACTTCAATTCAAATGTCAATTTGAATATAAAAATCCCAAAACAAAAAAATATAATCAACAGACAGAACAAAAAATAAATAAAAATAAATTATTTCTTGCTTTAAAAAATTAAAATGGATTATGTTTCTTTGTGGTTTGAAGAAGATAGTGACGATTTTATTCCAGAGAGAGTGCAAAGAAAACTAGTAAGGGACAAATCAGATATTATGAATCTTAATGATAAAACGTAAGAAACATAAAAAACAACTCATAAAAGAATAAACAAAATTAACTTTTAGTTTCGTCAAAAACTTCCGGCTAAACAAGAGCGCGTTCACTTATGTTATGAATAGCATAGAATGTGAATTAAAGGCTGCACAAAGATCAACTGCCATACCACCTTTATTAAAATTAGCAGCCTCACTAAAATTCCTTGCACAAGGTGGGTACCAACATTAAATTGGACAAGATCGACACTTAGGTATTTCTCAACAATCGATGTCCAGTTGTTTGTCGGAAGTATGCCGAGCAATTGAAAAAGTTCTTTGTCCGAAACATATTGTATTCGAGTCAACAGAAGAAAAGAAAAGAGAGGCCAAAAGATACTTTTATGATAAAAGAGGAATTCCGGGAGTAATTGGAGCAGTAGATGGGACACATATTCAAATAATAACACCAAGTGACAATGAACATTTGTATTTTAATCGAAAATTAAAACACAGTATCAACGCTATGGCGGTAAGTTCTACTTTAAATATGAGAAATTTCAATTTATTTTTTTTTTTTTACAGATATGTGATCATGAAATGTATATAAGGGCTATCAATGGACGTTTTGGTGGTGCATGTCACGACTCCCATGTTTGGAATTTGTCAAGCGAAAGGCAATATTTAAATGAAAAATTTGAAAATGGCGATAGATCAACTAGAATACTTGGTACTATTTTTATTTTATTATTAAAATGAAATTAGCTGCAAACATATGTAAAATTTGTATTTACTTGTATAACTTCTTTTAGGTGATTCTGGATATCCTTTAGAACCTTGGATTCTCACTCCATACAGAAATGCTCCCGAGAATTCTTCGGAATCATATTTTAATCAACAACATTCAAAAGCACGATCTATCATTGAAAGAACTTTTGTATTATTGAAGGCAAGATTCCGTTGCCTCTTAGCTGCAAGAGAACTACATTACACTCCAGAAAAAGCAGCTCAAATTCTGAATGTTTGTTGTGCGTTACACAACATTTGTATACAATATAATGTTGAGCAATTTCCTGTAGAAAACGTAGAAAGTGAAGCTTATATTGCTCCTTCAAGCACAAACGTTGAAAATGGTAATGTAACTAACTTGGCGAAAACTATAAGAGATGAAATAAAAAACAACTTGCAAAGAAATTTATAAAAAAAAATTATATATGTTTTTATTTACAGAAAAAAAAAACAAATTCAACAATAAACAAAAATGAAAAAAAAATGATATATGTATTTATTTACAGAAAAAAAAAACAAATTCAACGATAAACGAAAATTAATTTAATTCTAAAAGTAAAAAAAAAAAAAAAATGTTCCAAACTAAATAAGACGATGTTTTTCCAACTCAATAGTTAAAATGCTTTTCTTCAATTCTAATTGTTCTAATTTTCTTTTAGATTTCTCTAACTCTATTCGTTTTTTAAAATCAAAAATTTCTTTTTTAAGTTGTAGTTTTTCTTTTTTTAGTTCAAATTTTTTCAATTCAAGATTGTATCTTCGATCTTGAATATCATGACTTCTTCTCAAATATTTTTGAACACCAGCAAGATTTTGATTTATCTCCGTTAAAACTATTGTGGAATTTTCATGGTATTTCATTTGGTTTTCTACCTGTTTTTTCAGAAGGGCATCCTTGCTAAAAACATTTCTTTTTGGTCGATATGGAGCGGATTTTTCACTATACTCCTCCTGAGTGGATAAATCAGAATTCATGTCGTTATCATTCAGCTCATTTTCAATATGATTTTCAGGAGAGCAATTTTCACTGGTTGATGGCACTGTATTTAGTAAAGATGCGGCCCCAAACTCTAAGGTACTACTCCTTCCACTAACTGCCTCCTCAATTGAGAGCAGATTACATGTCTGCTGTTCTAGTGGAGTGAGGGAGCAGTATTTGCTTGGTCCTCCACCGGTTCCAGAAATACTGCTTCGGTTCCGACGGCATTTAGCTTTGACATGAGTCTTATAATCTGCCCAAACCTTATGAAAAATATCATAGATCTATTATTAAAATATATAAATATATAAAAACAAACTTACTTTTTTCCATCCAGGAACATCACGTTCTGGTGGTCCCAAAATATTTAAGTCGGAATTCAAACGTTTCCACAAATTATTAGACTTGTTTTTAGCATCTGGAACTTTAAGATGACCTTTTGCCAAATCTGGATGCTTCACCATAAAGTCAACTATTGCTTCGTATTGCTGTTTATTTGTATATAAATTTCTTTTTGGAGTATTCCTTTATAAGTAGAATCAAATTATATAGGTTATTTACTTTTTAAATATTTTATAATTGTGAAAATACTTACATTTTTCGTTTTGTCACTACCAAATTAGCTTTCGTAGAATTTTCAAATGTTTTTTATGTAAATACCGTTCATCTTCGTAGTACAGAGTTGTACATACGAAAAGGATTTTTTTCATTCGAAAAATAAGTACGAAAATCGTATTACGCAGTAGTATTTGTTCGTACTCGTACATTTTCTTTTTCGAATCGAGTTACGCGGTAGCCCCCCAGAAATAAAATTACATAATTTTTTTTATTAAGTTTTAACATCGGTACATGGAATGTACGAAGTCTTTATGAAGCTGGAAAACTAGCTAATACCATAGCCGAAATGAACAGGATCAAAATTGACATACTCGGTGTAAGTGAAACGTGGTGGCCAGATAGTGGAGAATTTGCTTCCCAAAATACGAAAATGTACTATTCAGGCAACCTTAACAATAACCACAGAAATGGCGTGGGAATTATCGTAAAAAATAACATAGCGAAATGTGTATCCGGATTTATCCCAAAATCAGTCATGCTTATAAAGCTAGACGCCAGACCAATAAATATAAATATTATTCAAATATATGCACCCACTGCTGATAAAAGTGACGACGAAATTGAAGTTTTTATGATGAAATTAAAGATGTTATGAAAATGACGAAACCTCACGAAAATGACGAAACCTCTCAATCAAGGAGATTTCAACGCAAAAGTAGGAGAAGATAAAGTACCTGGTACAACAGGAAATTACGGATTAGGTGAAAGAAATGAAAGAGGCGACAGACTAATCCAATTCTGTCAGGAATACAAAATAACAATAACTAACACACTGTTCTGCCTTCCGCCAAGATGACTCTATACCTGGAAATCCCCACAGGATAGAAGAGGTAACATTGTGATTACATACTTATAAATAAACGCTATTGCTCAACTATAGCAAAAACTTCAACGTACCCAGGGGCGGACGTACCATCGGACCACAATCTCCTAATGGCAAACTTGTACCTAAAACTCTCCTTAACCAAAAGGAGAAAGGTACGCAGGAAACTAGATATTGGAAAACTCGAAGTACCCGCTATTCGAACAAATGTAAAGGAGCGAATAAATCGAGAACTAAACGTTAGTAGAAAAGAGACTGAAAATGTATGGAGTTCTGTTTAAAACATATTAAAATCAATAGCAGACAATACACTGGGAAACAGCGAAAGAGCTCAAAGAAAAGAATGGATGACAATGGAAATATTAGAACTAATGAAAGAATTAAATAGGGAGATTCAAATGGCAATACGGATAGCAAAGAACGAACACCTGAATAGACAATGCCAGGAGATCGAAAGATTACAATACTTGCATGACGACTTTAATCTCCACAAAAAACTAAAAGAAGCCGCAGGGATATACCGCAAATCAACCACAGTTGTACTATACAACAACAACAACGAAACTGTTTTCGATATTACAGAAAAGAAGACTTTATGCACTGAATATATTAGACAAATGTTTACTGATAGAACCCGATCAAATTATGAAGCGCAGATGCAACAACCACTAACAGGATCTTTTATCACTAAAACGGAGGTGGAATCTGCAGTAAGGTCTATAAGAGACAAAAATGCCTGTGGTCCTGATGAAATTCCTTCTGAAATACTGAAGTTGATAGACGACGACAATATCCAACTATAAATAGATTTGTTTAACTACATCTATGATACGGGTCAATACCCACAAGATTGGCTTAGATCAACATTTATAACCATTCCTAAGAAAAAAACACCGAAAATATTGTAATGATTATAGGCTTATCAGCCTAATGAGCCAAGCCCTAAAAATATTACTCAGAATAATTCACTCCAGAATTTATGAAAAATGCGTGAAGGCAATGGGCGCATCTCAGTTTGGCTTTAAAGAAGGAATGGGCACCCGCGAAGCACTATTTTCTATACAGATATTGGTTCAGAAATGCAGAAATGTACAGAAGGATGTTTTCTTGTGCTTTACTGATTACGAAAAAGCTTTCGACACAGTGCGACATGATAAAATGATGGAAATTCTTATGTCCATAGGTATAGACGACAAGGAAATTAGATGCATTAGGAGCCTGTATTGGCATCAAACAGCGCAAGTAGATATCAACGGTGAGCTGACGGAAAATATAATAATCCATTATTATTCAATATCTACTCCGAAAAAAATTTTCATGAATCCATCAGCAACGTTCGAAAGGGCATATATATAAACGGCACATTTCTTAACAACATTAGACATGCTGATGACACTACCTTACTAGCTGATAGTATGTCGGGGCTTCAAGATTTAGTGGACAAACTGATTACATACAGTGAAGCATACGGTCTGAAGATTAATATACGAAAAACAAAATACATGATCATTAGCAGAAAAAATAACCACAACATAACCAGCTTAAAAATACAAGACTCCTACGTTCGACAGAGTACATAGTTTTAAATATCTCGGCGTTACGCTTAATGACAAATGAAATAAGATACCGTATCGACATGGCAAGTTAAGATTTATCAAGTCATATGTATGGTCAGTCCTGCTATATGCGATGGAGGCATGGACCATTAAAGCAGTGGACATAAAGAGACTGGAGGCCTTCGAAATGTGGATTTATCGAAGGATACTCAAAATACCATGGACCCATTTTATATCGAATAACGAAGTTTTAAGAAAAGTTCACCGCGTAAGAGAACTTCTCCCCACTATAAAGAGACGAAAGACAGCATATTTTGGCCATATTATGAGAAACCCAAAATATAAGATGCTACAAGTTATTACGAGAGCAAACATTGAAGGAATACCCACTAGAGGCAGAAAGGAAACAACATGGCTTCAAAATATTCAGGCGTGGACTGGTATCCGAGATGTAGGAAATCTTCTAAGCGAGGCGAGAAATAGAGACGGTTATGCTGAAATTTTAAAAACCTTATGAATTTATTAAAATGTAATTGTATTGGTCACTAACATTCGAAAATCGAATAGGCAAATAAAGAAGAAGAGATTAAGTTTAAAAAAAAAAATTTCATACAATAAAAATTTTTCATAAATTAGAAATTTTTTTTAAGTAAAAAAGAATCCTGTGAACAAAAAATTTAGTGGGTTGAAAAATTAAATATTTCTTGATATCGCTTGGAAAATTTTTTTTTTTTTATTAAATTTAGACTATAAAAAAGTTTTTAAAAAATAATTTGAAATAAAAAAAAAATTTTTGTGAAAAAAATAATATTAAAACGAGTCTCAAAACTAGTCTTTATCTTTTTTTTCCAACGATTACAGTCACTGGCACTTTTAAAATAAGACATTTAAATAAAATTTATTTATTTGCATAAAAATTTGGCCCAAAAAAAATTTAAAAAAAATTTTGAAATATGGTGACATTCTTGTTTACCGTTTACCTAGGAAAAAACTTTCTTGATTTTAGCTACAAAAATATTTCGTTTGAAAATTTTGATTAAAATAAATTAAAACAAGTAAGAAAATTATAGTCGGTATAGACCGACTATACGATACCTATACCATGCGCTTAGAGACCCTATCTCTTAGGTCCAACTTATTACATACAGAAAATAAGCATAAACCAAATGTGAGTGGCATTGTTATTAATTTTTTTACCTTCGAAAATGAAAAAGTTCATATCGGATGCTATATTTATATAGGCACTAGGTCGAAAAATAGACCGATCCTGACCATATCTGGTAAGGTCACTTATTCTTGGCAAAAACATATACAAACCAAATTGAAAAAAATCTGTCCATTTTTGTTTGTTTTTTGATAGATTTAAGTGAAGATCGGGAATCAAATGCATATGGGGGCTATGACTAAGAATTGTCATATAGGGTTTATTTTTGGACTCCTAATAAACATAAACAAACTCAAATTGACCGAGATGTATATTTGATAATTTGGATCTTAGGGCAATTTAAGTCTGAACATGAACCGATTTTCAGTAACTTCAATAGCGTTCATCCTATGACCGATGGAAGCTTATACACCAAATTTCATCAGTATATATTTGCGACCTGTAGTTTGATTACAAGGTTTACATGGACATACGATGGAGAGACGGACGGACGGACTGTCATTCTGAGTAGATCAGAAAGTGATTCTGAGTCGATCAGTATAATAAAAGATGGGTCAAATATTTTTGATAGTTACAAACATCAGCACACACCTGACCACTAGGGTGGCCTTTAATAAAAAAAAGTCTTCAAACTCTCGGTCGCACCCTTTAGAAATATGCGAATAGCGAAAAAGTGAGAAATACAATGTTTTGGGCCAATCAAAAAACATTTAAAGGTGACTCAACGCGATTGAAAATTTCAAGTGTGTTTATATGGGGAAAATATAATTTTTTTTTCAGATTTTACGAAAATTTCGTTTTATAGTTTAATTCTTTCGACAAATTGTTACATAATTCGGAATCAATATTAAATTGTCTTTCCAAAAAGCTATAAAACTTCAAAATCGAATAAAAACTCGCCAAGAAATAGCAAATGCCCCAGACCACTTTTGTGCCAAAAAAAAACTAGATCACGAAATTTGATGGGATTTTTTTTTCAACTTTAAGAAATTAATTAAAACCAACATTTTGTTTTAGTCTCTATACCTGTAAGTAATCAGATGTGAAGTATTGTTTTATTAACACCTTCTTAACCTATTAAGCATTGAGACCGAAAATGGAAAATTTTTTGAATAAAATTTTGAAAACTCCTTTTTCAAGTTTTGAAAAATTTTCTTAAACAAAATTTAAAAAAATTGATCTAGCTCTTTAAGCTCTTATTAAATGTTAGAGATTAACTGTGTGAATTTTTAGGTAAATCCCTATGCCAGAATTTTTTTGACAAGGATTTTATTTTGGCGGATTTCGAGAAAAATAAAAGACATTTTATTCAAAAGAATATGAAAATTAAAATTAATATATTAATATAAAATTAAAGAAAAGCAGTACTTATTGCAAGTCGTAAGTGATTACAGAAAACAATTTGAATCGCACACTAAATCATCCTTAAATATACCAAAATAAATAGAATTAATTCTATATTTCATATTCTTTTGAATAAATTGTCTTTTATTAGCTTTAGGTCATTTGTGGATCTTCTTATTTTATTTAAAACAAGTAAGAAATTTATAGTCGGTCAAGACCGACTATACGATACCCTATACCATGCGTTTAGATACCCTATCTCTTAGGCCCAACTAACTGAACATAGAAAATAAGCAAACACCAAATTTGAGTGGGATTTTTATTAATTTTTTTGGCTGCAGATATGAAAAAGTTCATATCGGATGCTATATCTATATAGGGACTAGGTCCAAATATGGACCGATCCTGATCATGTTTGGTAAAGTCTCTTGTATTTTGCAAAAATATATACAAACGAAATTTGAGAAGAATCAGTGCAATATTTTTTGTTTTTTAATAGATTTAAGTGAAGATCAGGAAGCAGCTCTATATGGGGTCAAAGGGATCATTTTTGGACTACTCATTAATGGATGTAATGAATGCATACAAATCCAATTTGAGTAAGATCTCTATGACAATTTGGATCTTATGGCAATTTATGTCGATTTCATATGGGTAATTTGTATGGGGGCTAGGTCTGAACATGGACCGATTCTCACCAATTTCAACAGCGTTCATCCTATAGCCGACGAAAGCTTGTGTACCAAATTTCATCAAAATTTATTCATATTAGCGACCTGCAGTTTGATTACAAGCTTTACATGGACATACAGACGGACGGACGGACGGACGGACATTGTTAAATCAACTCAGAAAGTGATTCTGATTTGATCGGTATAATTAAAGATGGGTCTAGGTCAAATATTTTTGGTTGTTACAAACAGCAGCACAAAGTCATTATACCCAAACCACATAGTGGTATAGGGTATAAAAATTATCTATATTTATAAAAATTATCTATATTTTTATACCCTATACCACTATGTGGTTTGGGTATAATGACTTTGTGCTGCTGTTTGTAACAACCAAAAATATTTGACCTAGACCCATCTTTAATTATACCGATCGAATCAGAATCACTTTCTGATTTGATTTAACAATGTCCGTCCGTCCGTCCGTCCGTCCGTCCGTCTGTGTGTCCATGTAAAGCTTGTAATCAAACTGCAGGTCGCAAATATGAATATATTTTGACGAAATTTGGTATATAAGCTTTTATCGGCCATGGCATGAACGCTGTTGAAATTGGTGAGAATCGGTCCATGTTCAGACCTAGCCCCCATACAAATTACCCATATGAAATCGACATAAATTGCCATAAGATCCAAATTGTCATATAGATCTTACTCAAATTGGGTTTTGTATGCGTTCATTACGTCCATTAATGAGTAGTCCAAAAATGATACCTTTGGCCCTATATAGAGCTGCTTCCCGATCTTCACTTAAATCTATTAAAAAACAAAAATATTGCACTGATTCTTCTCAGATTTTGTTTGTATATATTTTTGCAAAATACAAGAGACTTTACCAAACATGATCAGGATCGGTCCATTTTCGGACCTAGTCCCCGTATAGATATAGCATCCGATATGAACTTTTTCATATCTGCAGCCAAAAAAATTATTAAAAATCAGACTCGGTTTTTGCTTATTTTCTATGTCCAGTTAGTTGGGCCTAAGAGATAGGACATGGTATAGGGTACCGTATAGTCGGTCTAGACCGACTATAATTTTCTTACTTGTTTTATATAGAATAATTTTATAACAAAATTGGTTAAAAGTTGTTTTAATTTGTATTCACGAGCAATAAGCAGACAATTGCACCAGAGATATATCGCAATGGATAATTATGATTCCGAATTAATTTTCTTAAATTCTAAATAGTGGTTCCATCGAGTTTAATAGAAAAACTCGTTTTCCGTAATTTTTATTTAAAAATATCTTAAAATCCAAAGCTGGCCTTGGCAAATAATGGGTTAACGTTCTCGGATTTATCCCAAATTTTACGAACGGAAGTTCTACACATTTGGTTATTATATTTTAAGCATCGCATCTAAAAATTCAACGGCACTTACAAAATATTTGAATTTATTGAATAAATTGTCTTTTATTAGCTTGGGGTCATATGTGACCCCAATTCCAAAAGGGTTAATGGGGTCATATTATTTTTTTCCGAAACTCTAGACTATTAGGATAAAATATAACATTTAAAAGTAGACAAGTGATGAATTTTTGATACAAAGTATTTAGAAATAGTACATTTACAGAATAGTTTACAAAAATCCCATTTTTCTCGAAATTCGCCAAAATAAAATCCTTGTCAAAAAAATTTTGGCTTAGGGATTTACCTAAAAATTCACACAGTTTATTTCTAACATGCATTTAACAAGACCTTAAGAAAATTTTTCAAAACTTGAAAAAGGAGTTTTCAAAATTTTATCAACAAAATTTTCCATTTTCGGTCTCAATGCTTAATAGGTCAAGAAGGTGGTAATAAAACAATACTTCACATCTGAGTACTTACAGGTATAGAGACTAAAACAAAATTTTGGTTTAATTAATTTCTTAAAGTTGAAAAAAATGCCATACAATTTCTTGACACAGTTTTTTTTTTTTTGGCACAAAAGTGGTTTGGGGCATTTGCTATTTCTTGGCGAGTTTTTATTTGATTTTGAAGTTTTATAGCTTTTTGGAAATAATACTGATTCCGAATTATATAACAATTTTTCGGAAAAATTAAACTATAGAACGAAATTTTCGTTAAAGTGTAAAAGAAAGCCATATTTTACCCATATAAAACACACTTGAAATTTTCAGTCACCTCTAAATGTTTTTTGATTGACCCAAAAAATTGTATTTCTCAGTTTTTTACTATTCGCATATTTCTAGGGGGTACGACCGAGAGTTTGAACACTTTTTTTTTCTCCATATAATGAAGGGCCACCCTACTGCCCACATGGTGGGATAGAGTATAAAAAGGTGTCAGGTTGTGATGTTGAAGGAAGCCGTAACAACTATGAAAAGATATTCGCTAAACATTAAAGGACATTTTGTATTTTTAACTATCGTACTTTCAGAAGATCGCAAGAAATATAGAATTTTAGATCTGTAATTTTTTAAAATTTAAAAAACAATTTTTTTTAAGCCCTAATATAAATTACAATAATTGATTGACTGAAAATAGCTATGTTAAAAATCATGTTGTCGCCACGAGTGTGCCTACAAAGTTTCAGCTCGATTGGATCACGGGAAAAGGGTTAGAAATAGATCCAAAGTTTTGTCGGCAGTGAGTAAAACAAATAATTTTGAAAAAGTAGAGAAAACATTTTTAGTGAAAACAGACGTTTTGGGATATTCAGCTTTAACATTATTTTATAAAGAAGAATTTTTTTTATTCTGCGCTTATAATTATGAAAAATGTATAGTTTCAAATATTGTGATGTTAATATTTTGATATCTTCTTTAAATTTATAATAAAAACTATTTAGTTTTATATAAAAATGAGTGCTTCTAAATTTATTTATTAAATAATGTTTCTAAAAAAATAACTTAATTTTAAAAAATATTATCAGTAAAAAACTTAATTTTTTTGTAATCCAAAATTATTCAAAGATAGGATTTTCCTCAATATATATTTAAATACATGACCTGTTGGTATTTAAAATTATTTTAAACTCTCAAAGTTTTAGTAAAACAATTTTTTTTTATAAAAGTTTATTTCTTAAATCTTTAATATGACACAGGCATATAAACTGACCATAAATAATAAAAGTTCCAGCTAAATTTGGTATCTTCTAGAACTCAGTTCCCATGAAATCAAGAGACAAAAATTATTAATATTCGTATATAATTCATTAAGTCTTAGGCAATACCAACCAACAGTGGTGGAAATTGCACTGACGACAACAACTACTCTCAACCAAAAACCAAAAATTTTAAAGAATATTTAATAATAAAAAACTTAATGTTTTCTTTATTAGTTCTTACAGTTTTTTTTATTTATATATTCTGTTGTTTTTTATTTTTTTATTTTTTTTTGTAAAAAAAGAAACTTTAAAAATTTTGCATAAGTTTCCCACGCAGTTGTGATTTTTCTTTCCAACATTAACTTTTCATCCATAATTTAGCGTGTGAAAATTGTGAAGTATTTAAAAGTTGTAATGTATGTTTAGTCGAGTAAATAAGAATAAGAATTTTTCATTATAATTATCTTCTTACCACAAGACGTTGGCCAAGAAACAACACAACAGTAAACCATATATTCTTTTGGCCAAAAAGAGACACCAACACTCATTTAAGTGTTGAGGGGGTTAATAAAGTAGCTTGGTAATATAGAAAACACAAGGGGGGTTTTTTTCTTCTTGTTTAATAAGACATTTTAAATCTTATAAGAAACTAGGGTTACTTTTTCTTTATTTTTCTTGCTACTGCTTTAACTCTACTCATTAGAATTTCTAATTTGAAAAAATAATTCCCACCAAAAGTTTATCATCTTAAGGTGGTGGTGGATTTTTCAGTCTTCAAGACGTTTTACGAGTATGAAGAAAATTTCAAAACACGCAAAGCTGTTTTAATAAATGATGGGAATATTTGTATTGTAAGAAAAAAAAACATGCAAGTTCAAGTTTTAAAATAATAGTTATTTTCTTATCAGATCTTGTGAATATTTAATATAAGGAATTTTGAAATAATTGCACAAGTGTTTTGTTTGGAAAAAGGGGAAATTTTTGTGGTGAATAAATAGATGTGTTGCCATAATTAAATGATGGGTTAGAAAAAATGTTCCCACACAAGTAGGAAATAAGGAACAAAGGGTTAAACTTTTGCAACAAGAAATTTAAATTTTATTTATCCTTAATTCTATAAACATGGTTAGACATAAATAATTTAATAACAAAAAAAAAAAATAATAATGCCTGGTTTTTACTATTATTATTATTTATCTATAATATTAATAGGCTAGCCGATCTCTTGTGACCGATGTTTTGTTCTACCGTTTTATCCCGATATTGACCAAACGTATATTATTTGAAAGTTATTTATTTTCAGCTGTTCACCAGATTTACAGATTTTTAAATTTTTAAATTTTGACTAAATTGCGTTTAAAGTTGCTACTAACACATACATAAAATTAAACAATGCTATGTGTGTGTTTATTAAATTTGTTAATGTGTTGGTAATAAAAATGAGTTTGTTTTTTTGTGATTTTTGAATTGGCTATAATTGATTAGCATAACTTTGGGGTCTTTAATTTAATGAAAAAATAAAATATCATAGAATTTGCACTCGAATTTCGAGGGCTGGAATCTGCTAGTTGAAATTAAAGCACAAGAATAACGAATTCTTATAGGTTATAGTGCTAGATGAATATATTGTCACAATTTTGACTATACGGATTAATTTATTAAGTAATTATCTCAAAAGTTATTGAATATAAAATATAAAGTTTAAAATATAAAATATAAATCTAAACATAAAGCAAATAATTAACATTTTTAAAGATTTAATAAAGCAAAAATTGAATAATCATTTGGTAATATTAAAATTGTAAGATTTCTTTAAAATGATTCAATATAATTTTAAAAGTTCTGGGGGCAAATCGTCGCTTTCGATATCGAGTAAAATCTATCAAAATTACATATTTTCATTTATTATTTAAAGAAGACGGACAATCGTCAGACCTATTTCACTTTTACTATTAACTATGGACCATAACTCGGTAGCTGTGACAGAGTAAAATTACTCTTAGTATTTTATTTTGGAAAATAAAAAAATACTTTCGATTGAATATTATTGAATAAGTTATTCCAAAGACAAGATGTGTAAACAGAGAATTGACGTTCAGACTGCATATAATTGAATCTCGATTGAATAAGCTTGTTCTCTCGATTTGAACCTGCACACGTCATATTTTTTGGTTTTTTCAAGTGGCGAGGCAGTGAATTTTTAAAATATACTAATAAAATGGGCGGGATAGGACCAATGGGTGTGTCACCCTCATTCAAGGTAAATATTTAATGCCATATATCTGGAGCACTGTAGTTTCAAAAACTTTAGGACTTCGTGTGAGTTCATAAGCTAGTAATGTGAGTTGTTGTCCAAAAAATGGACAGGATGTGACCAATATGTGTGGTACCTCCTATAAAAAGAAATATTAAGTACTATGATAATTCTGTGGTTTTCTGGAATAACCGCGTATGTCCATTTTTGTCAGTTTTGAGTTAACAATGCCAAATATATTAATTTTTAACGCTCTTGATATGTGTTAAATTTTTTTTTAATATTGACCATTTCTGAGTTTTTTCTTTAAATAACGACGTAACTTAAATGTTTATTAAATTAATTTGCAGCACTAACGACGTATGTCAACCTACGTTTGACCGCTGACAAACTATTTTCTGAGAAAACAACACATAGCGACATACGTTGTTATTAATATAAAAAATGCAAAATAATTTTGGACTAGTTTTCAGTTTATAACCACTTAACTTTTTGTTGACGAACAAAAAATCCATTTTTCAAGCAACAAAAACTGATGTCTACATGGGTGGTTGCATTGGTAGTTTTCTTTTTCAAAATGACGTTTGTCGATATAAATTGTTTAATCTACACACACTTTAAGTGTAATTTACATATTGTTTTTTCGTCCTTCTCTAGGATCTATTCCTCTGAAGATTTTTGACTCAAAATTTTATAGAAAGTATTTATTGCCTATATCTACAGGAATGTTCAATAAAAAGCTCTCAAATCATTATATCGAGCCCATAATTTCAAATATAATGTTTTTGGCTCCCCTGAACATTTTGATTTTATGACATACGCGGAATATAGAAAACCCCAGAATTGACAGTCTTGAAACTTTTGACAATTACATTAATTACCAATGTAAGTAGTTTTGAAAAATATGGGCGGAATCGCCAAAATCAAAAATTCCAAAACAAAATATCGCCAAAATAAAAATCGGACAAAATAAAAATCGTTAAAAAATCGCTAAAACCGAAAATCGCGAATAACAAAAATCGCCAAAAACTAAAATCGCAAAAAATTTCCAGAACGGTAAATCGAGAATAACAACAAAAATAACAAAAAAAAAAAAACAAAAATCGCCAAAACCGAAAAATCGCGAATAACAAAAATCGCCAAAATTAAAAAAAGCAAAAAAATAGTTTAAGCCCTGAAGATGCCAACAAATATCTGACGAAACGTTGGCGAAAAATATAAAAAAAACTGTTTTTAATTACGACCAAACAGCTTATAAAAAATACAAAAAAATTATTACATTGGTCTAAAAACAACAACAAAATTGCTTAAACCAAAAATCGACAAAATCAGAAATAGCAAAAAAAAAAAAACAAAAATCGCCTAAATCAAAAATTGCAAAAAACAATAATCGCCAAAGACGAAAATCACCAAAAAATAAAAATTGACAAACTAAAAAATCGCCACAAATAAATAAAATAGTTTTCTACAACACTTATTCCCAGTTATTTATTTCGTTACGATGGGTGTAGCGCAGCACATCGGGTTACAGCTAGTTTATTATAAAATTACATCAAATGCTTCTACTAAAATTAAATCTCTTCAAACAAACAATATTATCATAACATTACCAAGGTAAATGGTTTATTTTGGGAATGAACGTGATTTCAACATGCAGACGGATGGACGGACAGACGGACGAATATCGACTCGAGTTATTATAAGGATCAAGAATATATATACTTTACTCTGCACAATGGTGTGGAGGATATAAAAAAGGTATTTTTTGAAAAAAAAAAGTCTTTTTTAGAGAGGGTACTTTTTTAAAAAAAAATAAATTTTTTTAAAATAATTTTTTAAAAATTTACTCTTTTAAGAAAAGGTAGTTATTTTAGAAAAGGTATTTTTTTTAAGAAAAGTTAATTTAAAAAAAAAATACTTTTTTAAGGAAAGGTTCTTTTTAAGAAAATGTACTTTTTAAGAAGTATACTTTTTTAGAAAATTTCCTTTTTTAGAAAGGGCACATATTTTAGAAAATATACTTTTTAAGAAAACGTACGTTTTGAGGAAAATGTAATTTTTTAAGATAATTAACTTTTTTTTTAAAGAAATAATACTTTTTTTGAAGAGGTTCTTTTTGAGAAAATTTATTTATTTAAGAAAAGGTCTTTTTTTAAGAATATTCTATACGTGACTCTGCTTCATAAATTCACTTTTTTGTATTTGTTTGTAAAAACCTTAAATTTTCATATCAAACCGCTCGCAAGTCTCAAAAATATCGAAAAGTATGTAAAAATGCAATTACATAAAACATATGCTATGAAAATGCAACACAGAGGGAAACTTTAATTGCATTTTACTCAAAAGCTTGTTTTGACACACTAGGTGGGTGGGTTTTCATATGCAGGGTCACATATACGTTTATATGAAAGAACTTTTTCGTAAGAAAGTTAATTTTCTAAAAAAAATTAATCTTATAAAAAAAAAAAGTATATTTTTAAAAAGAAAAGATACTTTTTCGAAAAATTCGCCATTTAAGTATCGGTACTTTTTAAGAAAAGCAACGATTTAGAAAAGAAATACTTTTTTACTAGAAAAAGTAGTTTTTGAAGAAAAGCTACTTTTTTAAGGAAATGGGCCAAAAATTTATCCTTATTACGGTTGAGCAATGCCAATTACTCTTTTGAAGGTGTTAGTTACATTATTTCGTTTATGGTCAATTGTGAGCAAAAGTGGCGCACATCTTTCTAAAACTCAACTGATCATTTGAAATAGAAATCACAAAACCATATTATAGTGGTATGCCTATGGATTTTTCCGCAAAAGATATTAAGCACTTGAAATTTCATATTTAAATTTTTGCAAGAAATCTGGAGGTTGTAACCTATGGATAGTTGTCAAACTTAATGACGGACCTTCCTTAAAATTTGACAGTAGTCTAATAACAGATGATAGTTGACGATAGTATTGTTGTCTTTTAATTAACTACTAGAGAAGTTCTAATATTAATCTGATTGTTGTTTCTTAAGAAAATAATTTTAGTAGAATCTTAAACCCAGGGAACATTATGAGTATAAACTTTTTTAAAAATCATGTCAATATCCATTTTTCTAAACTTTTTATTAAAACTAAACAAAAAAAAAACTCGGAATTAATTTTTTCTAAATCCTTTTTAAACAATATTAATAAATAAATATTAATAAATAAATAAATATTTTCCAAACAAAGTTTTGAAATAAATTTCATTTTAAACAGTCATAACATCTGAGCGTATTGAAAAATATAAAAAGAAAAAAAAATAAGTTGAACACATCTTCTGCTTCTCCAAGGGGCTTTAGCTTGCATCGGTAGTGTATTTTGTGAAAAAAAAAATGTTTGACAAAATTTTGCTCAAATGTTTCATATCTTTGTCTGACCACAAAATATTATTGTGAGTAAACAAGAACATACAACAGTTGATTTGTGGTTAGTAAAATTTTTGGTATTATTAAATAAATAAATTAGTTTGAGAACTGTACTTGTATAAAACTCCCAAAAGATTATTCAACGAAAAATTTTAATATATTTTTTCAGTTGCATTTTCGAAATTTTCGAGCCAATTTTTGTAAAAAAAAAATCAAAAATACATTACGATCACAAACAAAATGTGCTTGGAGCGAGCTGAAAATCCCTAAACCATATTTCTCGTATTCAGTTCATCATTACGAGTCATTTGCGGCCGTTCATGTTTGTGTCTTAAATCTTTTGTTTCAATAGAAATATTTTGCCATTATTTTCGGTTTAAATCACGATACTTATCTTTTTTTATATATAATTTTAATCTTAAAATGTCAGATTTTAGAAACTTTATAAAAAAAAAAAGTGTTGAAATTATTTTACAGTTCATTCTCCTATTGTGTGAAACTTTTTCCCATGAAAATCTAGATTTCAACAGTTTTTCAACTATTGTTCTGTTAATAAATTTATAAAAAAAACAACTTCATGCATTAAAATTAATTTACTAAATTGTTTCGTTTGTTAGTTTTTATATATTTTGCGAGTAGAACTTATAAATTAACAAATTCTGTTTGAGGTGAAACAACAGAAGCAGCAGCAACTTTAAGCCCTGCAACTGTTCATGACACGAAAAACGGAAAATAACAAGTTATCACAACAACAATAAAAAAAGATCCTATTCCATGTGAAAATCTTAAAATTTACAACCTATTGTAATTATAAATATAAACTGTGTAACCACAGTAGGGCGGACAAAACATTAGCATGATTATTGAAATTATTTATTTCAATAATTATTTTGAGAAAAGGCACTTTTTTCTAAAACAAGTACTTTTTCAAAAAATTTTTCTTTTTTAAAAAAGGTTTTTTTTAAAAAAGGAACTGAAGAAGAGGAACCAAAAAAAGGGAACTTTTTAAGAAAAGGCACTTTTTAAAGAAAATGTATTTTGTTAAGAAAAAGTACTTTTTATGAGAAGGTACTTTTTTAAGGAAAGGTACTTTTTTTAAGAAAAGGTAATTTTTTAAGAAAAGGTACTTTTTTAAGAAAAGGTACTTTTTTATGAAAATGTACTTTTTAAAGAAAATATACTTTTTTAAGAAAATGCATTTTTTGAAAAGGTACTTCTTATGACAAGGTACTTTTTTAAGGAAAAGTACTTTTTTAAGAAAAGGTTATTTTTTAAGAAAAGGTACTTTTTTTTAAGAAAAGATACTTTTTTTTTAAGAAAGGGTACTTTTTGAGAAAAGGTGCTTTTTAAATGAAGCTTTTTTAATAAAAGGTACTTTTTAAGAAAAGGTACTTTTTAATAAAAGGTACTTTTTAAGCAAAGGTATTTTTAAGACAACTTAGTATTTTAAAGAAAGGTAGTTTCTTAAGAAAAGGTATTTTTTTTTAAAAATACTTGTTAGAAAATTTACTTTTTAAGAAAATGTAATTTTAAAGAAATTATACTTTTTTAATATACAATACCAGAGCTGTGAAAAACTGCAATCAATTGGCATTGAAATCAAAGTGATTTCAAGCAAACTGATTTCATTCTTTGATTTCAAAATGATTTCAGATGTCCAAATGAAATCTTATCAAAATTGCAATATTTTGTGATTGCAATCATTTTGAAATCATTTTTTTTAGAAATCATTGATTGCAATTAATTTAATTTAATTAATTTAATTTAATTTAATTTAATTAATTTAATTAATTTAATTGCAATCAATTCGATTGCAATCAAATTTTTGTTGAAATCATGCGATTTCAATGAACTGCCCTGAAATCACAACTAAAGTGAAAGTTCTACGAAATAATATACACTTGGAATCTAGAATCTAGCGGTTATCACTAGAATATGGTGGAAACCTCAAATTTTTGGTGGAAACCACCAGATTTTAGTGAAAACCACTAAGTTTTAGTATAAACCAACAAATTCTAGTAAAAACCTCCACTTATATTTAACTCATTACTTTGAGCATTTTTTACATTAGTTAGCTCTCTATTGGCTTTTAATCATGGATGGGCGCGTAAACTGTTTACGCTGTTTACGACTGCTGTTTACGCGTAAACAAACGTAAACGTAAACAGATTTCAATTGATGTAAACGTAAACAGACAAGTAAACGTAAACAAGTTCATATTTTTCTGTTTTTCTTACTAGAATTAAGAAGAAATCAAAGAATTTGTTCATAAATTTTTTTTTATTTAAGAAAAACATAAATATAACATGTGTATATATTTACAGCAAAAAAAAAAACAAAAGAAATCCTTATTGTTAAGAAAATATACATATTTAATTATCATCACAAGGGATGTTATTCATTTTCAAGCTATAATAAACGTATATCAATTTTTTTGAACGCTCAAAAGTTAGTCGGTTTCTTATATCAGAATGTATGTAACTCCAGTTTGAGAAAAGCCTTTCTATTTGAGCAGATGAAGCCGGTATGTTTATAAGTTTGCAAGCCAGAGAAGACAATGATGGATATTTTAAAGACGCCATGCGCCAAAACAATCCAGCATCATTGCCCAAATCCAATTCACGCAAACCTTCACCAGTCAACTCTGCGAAAAGGAAACTTGTTACTGAATTTGTTTGTTTTGTAGAGAGCTTCTCTCTATTATAAAAAGGATTTAAGAAATATGCACTGAGGGCATATACATTAAGCGCTTGATCTTTGCGGTCACAAAATATTTTTTTCAAACTATTAGGTTCATTTAATTTGAGGATTGTACATTATTTAATAACGCGCAAACTGGGTCCAGTATAGCGATTTCCTCCTCCACCCTTTCAAAATGCATATCATCAAATAGGAGATTTTTTATGTCGTTTTTAACTTTTCGCGATGAGTCTGCAACCAACTGGCGCATGAATTTTACGTTATTTTTCAAACACAAGAAACAATCGCGCATAGAGCACCAACGAGTTTCTGCAGGGGTTTTATTTTAGTACCACCTTTTTCAATGATTAATTTTTCAAGGTCTGGGTGGCGACTCTTTCAAAATTTTTGTAACTTTGTCTGCGATATCTTTATCCACTATATTTTTAGCAAGCAGATTAGCGACGTGGGCACTGCAGTTGTTATGCCAGATATAAACGATTTTGCCCATCCTGATCATATTAGCAGCGTTGTCTGAAACAACTGCATACACTTCAGTGCCGTACATTTTCTTTGCTAGTTTAATTGATTCATCAATGATCTCTGATAGCTTCTCTGACGTCTCACTTTCGCTTGAAAAGTCCCACGCATTTAAAAATGCCTTTTCCCCACCAGCAATATGAAGCATGGTAACTGCTAGCTTGCTATTACTCGCAGTATTTTTCCAGCCATCGATTAGAAGAACTGAGTCTAATCCAATTTGGTTGCTGGCTTTTACAATCTGCCTCTCATATTCTTTATCCAATAAAGTTGTTGAAAGTGTTTTTCTGTCTGGTAAAACTTTGGAATAAGCTGGTCTTAATTTCTGTAGATCTTTAAAATGCTTTGATTCAATAACGTTGAGTGGAATGTTGCATCCGAAAAAGAATCTGGCTAACTAATTCATTAATTTCTTCCTCATCTTTTTTAGAGGTCTTATCGAGAAAGTTGTGCAACACGCCATTTTTCTTTGATTTAGGCTTTTTAAAATTTGGTGGTGTAGTGGAAGCTGATGATGACGGTGATATCGCGGAAACTGAAGATAACGATGATGATATTGTGGAAACTGAAGAACATGATGACGATGTTGTTGGAGTTGCTGATAGTGTGTATGTTGTTGTTGTTATAGATGCAATCTTCATTTTGTGAAATATCCATTAAGGAAATATCAACACTGCTATCTAGATCCGTTATACAACTCATGTTCATATCATCCTTGTTGTTGTCCACATTAGACTTCTTTTTACAACGATATCTGTTCATAATGGTAGGCAAATATTAACCGCATTTAGCACAAATATTTAAAAAGTAATAAAGCTCACCTATGCGCCTTTAATCTTTCTGTTGCAATGTTTGCTAGCGTTTTTCTGCAAAACAAGCATAGCGCTGTATATTTTCTTCCATTTTTGTGCAACTCAAAGCTTAAATCCACAAAAATATCTCTTTTGGCGTTATTGCAGGCCGACATTTTTAATAAACTTTACTGAATGCTTTGTAATTGTTGAAAAGTGTTGCCATGTTATGGCATTGTAAATGTTTTATGAAATTATTACCATATATTTGTTAACAAGCTAAAAATAAATGAATAAATTATTTTATACTATAATTTTTATTATTATTTTTATTATAATGATGTATTATTTGTATTGTTATATACTTTGTTTAAATTTAAACTTAAGTTATGGCAGCTCTTTCACATTTCGTCAAAGGAATCAGCTGTTTCGTTTACGTGTTTACGTCTGTTTACATGTTTACGTCTGTTTACGACTGTTTACGTCTGTTTACGTCTGTTTACAGAGTAAACGTAAACAGCTTCTGTTTACGCGTAAACGCCCATCCCTGCTTTTAATAGAAGTAACTTTTCAAAGTTTCCATCTGAAAGCGATCGACGACGCGGATTATTTAGCAAAGCTGCAAAAGAAAATAACCTTTCTGCTGCAGCTGATGACGGTAAAGGTGCGTTGAATTTCATAAATGTGGATTTCAGAATCGGATAACGATCAAGCATTTCAAACGATGTGTCCGTATCTGCTAGATAGGAACAAACTTTGCGTGACGTCATACGAGTAAGGCGTCAAAAAAACAGAAAAGGGATGGGGGCTGGGATAGCGTAACCTTGTATACATAAACCTTGATATGAACAATTAATTTATTAGCAATTTGACACAAAACTGATTGCAATTAAAAATTATGTTTACCAATTTTACAAAACTTTAAACTTCAAACAAAAATTTACATTGTTGGTAATTCAAAATTATCAGAGTCATCTTTGTCTCTAGAAGAAGGAGTTTTATTTGAAGAGAACGAAGATTTTGATTTTGATTCTGATTTGATTTTGATTGCAATTACTGGATTTGATTGCAATTAAAGTAATTGCAATCAAATCGATTGCAATCAAATTTGATTGCAATCAATTAATATATGAATTAATTTCAAAAAATTGATTCAATCATTTTTGTTGTATTAATTTCATGATTTCAAATTGAAATCATGAAATCAATTTAGGATTTTGAATGCAATCAAAAAATTAGCAATCATTAACGAGAAATCATGTGATTGCAATTAAATCGATTGCAATCGTTTACAGCTCTGTACAATACTTATACAAGAAAAGTTACTTTCTCAAGAAAAAATACTTTTTCAAGAAAATTTACCTTTTCAAAAAAATGTACCTGTTATGAAAAGGTAATTCTTTACAACAAGGCATTTTGTTTTAACAAAAAGTACATTTTTAAGAAATGTTACCTTCTTAAGAAAGAGTACTTCATTTTTTAAAAAATTGCTTTTTAAAAAAAGGTACATTTGAAAAATTTTAATTTTTTAGAAATGTTTTTTTTTAAATCACATTTTTAAGAAAAATCCCCTTTTTAAGAAAAATCACTCATTTGAAAACAGGTACTTTTGAAGAAAATGTTTTTTTTAGAAATGATACTCTTTTAAGAAAAATACGTTTTTTGTAGATAAAACACTCATTTAAGAAAACCACATTTTTGAGAAAAAAAAAACACTTTTAATAAATGGAATTTTTTAAAATGGTACTTTTTTAAGAAGAGGTACTTTTTAACAATATTTACTTTTGAAGAAAATATACCTTTTTTAGAAATGGTAAAGTAAAAACACTTTTTGACGAACAAGCACTTTTTTACTAATAAGCGCCGTATGCAACGCCAAATATGGTTTTGAATTTTTATTGGATTGTATTTTTATAAAAACGGGACTTAATCAATAGAAAATAATATTCTTTTCTTTGCTTTGTTTCCTACTGAAATATAAAGCTAAATATTTTCAAAGTATGTTTTATTTTTTTCCTAAGTGCTTCAGGTGTGAGAACAAAATTGAATTTTGAAGTAATTTTTGTGCAATTTACATAAAATACAATAACAAAAATATAACAAACAAATATTTTCGTATAGAAAATGAAGTTCTTTTTCAAATAAAAATATAATTTATATGGAAAATATGTATTATGTATATAAATTTTTGTAAAAAATGACAAAGCCATATATGGCCTTTCATGCACTCATAGTAAATAATTAATTTACATACATACATATGTGCGGCTTAGTATTTTCTTCCGTAAAAACCAGTGCAGATTTTCTTGAAATGGATGTACGATCCTTTTATGGTAATTTAAAATATTTGAAATTACTAATGGTCATTAAAGTCATGATGACCATATATATGATACTGACGACGAGTATTTTAAAAGTCAACCATGTGGTCAGGAATATATTTGTATACCGGATACCGGACACTGATTACTCAGATGACTCTGATAGTCCTATTAAAAAACCAAGAGTTGCAATTTGGAAAGAAAAGATTTTGCCCACTCATTCGAGTGAAAATTTTCCATTTCAAGGAGATTCGAACCTTCCTAACTTTCTTGAAGAACTCGAGACACCAGCAAAATTATTTAGTTTTCTGTTGTTTTTTCTTAGAATTATCTAAGTCAGGCTTTCAAGGTCACAGTAAATGAAAAATAAAAGACTATTTATTCATAATTTTACTCCTCCGACGTTTCGTTGAGATTTTTTCAACTTCCTCAGGGATTTAAATTTTATTGAATATATAATCTTTACATTATAATTTTAAATAAATTTGTTTTTAAACAATACAACAAGTACCACATAAAACACAAAAATAAATAAAATAAATAATAAAAATAAAATAAAATATATCACAGATGAACTTTCTTTCTTTTGGTATCACAGTTTAAAATTGACTAAAAAAAAAAAAAAAAAATAAGATAAACTGCTCTTCAAGATTCGTCCATTGTAGGAAAAAATTCATAGGTTGCTGCTTATGCCCAAAGAAAAAAATTTAGTGGTTGATGAACAAATAATGCTCCAAATAGTGCCGACATCATCTTAAACACATAATTGACATGTGAGTTGTCAATGCTTGGATTCTGTGGATACGGAAATCGGAACAATTTATCCGTTGTTTGATTTCAAACTTGCAATAGCTGAACATCTTTGAAATGTTCGTAAATTAAAAAACGATGGCGGCCAGTCTCTACAGCATCAAACTATCCATCAACAACTAGAGAAAATACACCCACTAGGAGTAAATAAAAGGAAGTGACAGGATTTTCCCTTGAATTCAGTACGGACTGACGGAATAGGATATTTCCCCAAATGGTTGGAAAACCGACAACTTTGCCAAAATGATTGCTCTTTTCATTCATACACTTTTTTGGAAAAATGCAACGTATTCTTGTGTTACAACGACAAAAGAAACTGCTTTACAAGTTTCCACACTAAATAAATTATTTTCTTTTTCAAACAACTGTAAATGCTTATAAGGTCATAACATGGCTCCATTTTTTTTCTTCCAAATTTTCCTGCGAATTTTTAAGTTTTTGTTACATGTGTAATAAATTGTCCTAAATAAACATGTAATTACGGTGCTTTATTTTTTTTTTCTTCTTAATTTAAAACAAGTTCATGCAGTAGAGGGTTAAGGAATGGTACTTTTTAAGAACGCTTACTTTTTAAGAAAAGGAAATTTTTTAGAAAATGTAATTTTTTAAGAAAAACAACTTTTTTAAAATAAGGTACTTTTTTAAGTAAAGGTACTTCTTTTTTTTTAAGAAAATGTACTTCTTTATCGTTAATATTCTGGTGGAAAAATTAATAGGAACGATAAATTTTTACTAAAGAAATTAGCTGTAGAAGTTTTAATAAACAATCTATTTGTTTGATAAAGACTGTGCAATGAAGCACAATGTCACGGTATTTGAATGTACATTTACTTCTTTTACGATCTTCTTTACAAATCAAAATTTATTTGCAAGAGAGTGCGAAATGGTAAGAAAAAGCATGGAAAAATACTAAGAACGATTGCACCAACACTATCTTTAAGTCAATATGGATTAAGTCAAAGTGTCAACACTTACTCAAAATAGACTCAAAAGACAAAAATTTACTGTAAATATTAAATGCCATCATTTTCACATATTGTCTATTCGGTATTTGCTGTCGAAAATGGGCCGAGGAGTTCATTGCACTTTGGCTTTGAACGTAATTATTTTTAAACTTTAATAAATTTTTTAAAAATTTACACTTTCTATTAAACCGACTCCATACTGTAGTCATTTGTTGATCGAAGACACTTAAATGCTAGAAGCAAAAAAAAAGTAATTAAATGCAATTTTTAGATGTTATTTGTAATTTGGGAAATATTACAGAAAATAAAAAAAATACCAAAACAATTTTATTGATTTCCATGACACAATGTTTTCCTTGCTAAAAAAAGTACTGATTTCCGTCTATTTTTGTAAATTTGTCATAAATTGGATGTTGTACTAATTTCTTTAATAAATATTATATAGTTTAGGTATAAGGCAAAACAAAAAGAAAATAGGAAGTTTTTTAGATTAATTTTAACAAAAAACTAATAAAAAAAAAACTGTAATTTAAAAATAAAGTTCATTGCTCTGTTTTAAAATGATTTCAAAATGTTTGTTTTCCTAAATTTATGTGAGTTTGATTTTGCCCATGTGAATCTAGACTAGTTTTAGTTAAAAATTAAACTCCACCCTGTAACAAAAATTTACATTTTGTATTGTAGTCAAGTATATGAAGGCCCATAACAAACCAACCAATAAGAAAGAAGCAAATGCCTACAGTTTACATGTAACTTTGTTTTCATCTCTTTTTAACTTTTAGCATCAGGTTGTTAGTTCGCTTGCAAGTATTAGAGTACCTAAGTAAAAGGGTGTCACTTATTTGTTTGAAGTACTTTAATTTAAATTATTTCATTTCATGCCAAAGTCTTTCTGAAGGAAGATTATGTTAGTGTCAAAGTACGAAATTCTCTGTATCATATTTTCTTATATCCTGCACTCCTCAGTGGCAGAGGGTATATATAGGTTTGTCATTCCGTTTGTAACGCATCGAAATAAATTCTGGAGACCCCAAAACTATATATTTTCTTGAACCCAAAGGAGTAGCTATTTAAAATCGTCAAAATCGGCTAAAGGGGTCGCGAGTTAAGAAACTTTGAAAAACTCTTGAAAAAATAAAATTTTTCAGTGTGGTTGTTGTTTTTGTTAATATATGTTGTATATGTTGTAATTCTTCGTATTGTTGAAGCCATTACAGTTGTGTGTATATTAATACTGCACGTGTCACATTTTACCACATATTTTTTTATCATTAAAATTAAATATTAAAAATTAATAAAAATAAAAGATAAATATTAAAAATTAAAAATTAAGAATTTAAAATTAAAAATTAAAAATTAAAAATTAAAATTTAAAAATTAGAAATTAAAAATTAAATATTAAAAATTAAAATTAAAAATTAAAAATTAAAAATTAAAAATTAAAAATTAAAAATTAAAAATTAAAAATTAAAAATTAAAAATTAAAAATTAAAAATTAAAAATTAAAAATTAAAAATTAAAAATTAAAAATTAAAAATTAAAAATTAAAAATTAAAAATTAAAAATTAAAAATTAAAAATTAAAAATTAAAAATTAAAAATTAAAAATTAAAAATTAAAAATTAAAAATTAAAAATTAAAAAATAAAAATTAAAAATTAAAAATTAAAAATTAAAAATTAAAAAATTAAAAATTAAAAATTAAAAATTAAAAATTAAAAATTAAAAATTAAAAATTAAAAATTAAAAATTTAAAATTTAAAATTTAAAATTAAAAATTAAAAATTAAAAATTAAAAATTAAAAATTAAAAATTAAAAATTAAAAATTAAAAATTAAAAATTAAAAATTAAAAATTAAAAATTAAAAATTAAAAATTAAAAATTAAAAATTAAAAATTAAAAATTAAAAATTAAAAATTAAAAATTAAAAATTAAAAATTAAAAATTAAAAATTAAAAATTAAAAATTAAAAATTAAAAATTAAAAATTAAAAATTAAAAATTAAAAATTAAAAATTAAAAATTAAAAATTAAAAATTAAAAATTAAAAATTAAAAATTAAAAATTAAAAATTAAAAATTAAAAATTAAAAATTAAAAATTAAAAATTAAAAATTAAAAATTACTAGCTAATTCAGATAAAAATATTTTAAAATTTGCTTTTTTTAATATTAATATCTGGAAATTTTTAGCCAAGAATCAGTTAATTATTTTATTTTAAATTATCATGATTTATCTCAAAACTTTCTTATAGGGATCAAACTTTGGGTGTTATAACGCTGGTTGCGTTATATAGTGAATTTCATTAGGGGTTTTCTACTCTAGTAAAAGAAAAGTAATGCCATTTTTCAAATAGTAACGAATTCTTTCTATAGAAGACACGATAATTGTTTTTTATAACAAGGAATTATATTAGAAACTGGCCAACAAGAAAAGCAATTAACTTTAAATTTTATTGGTATTCGAAATTTAAATTTCAGTACAGACAATAGTTTTAAAGTGGTAGTCGTACCCAATATTGGTTGTAATATTGAGTTTAAGATGCAGGTGGAGGTTATCGGCCCAGCCGAATTTAACACTCTTACTTGATTATACTTCCAGAGTATCAGTCATGTGATGGAAATCGATCGATTTTAAATAGAAAACGAAATTCTAGAAAGAACCATTTAATAATAGGTGTGATGAAAATTAAGCAGCTACAATTTTCATTTGTGTTAAACTTCATCATGTTTCTTTCATAAATTGTTACTTTATTATTATTAAATACAACGCTGTGTTATTGTTTTTACAACAAATTTTTAATATTAGTTTATTAATTTTGTGTTTTTGTTTGAAAAAAAAAATTTTTTATATTTACATTTTTTAGTTAAGTTTTTATTAATGCATTGAAAAATTAGCAAAAAAAATCGTATATCTTTCAAACCGTAAAGCAAAGTAAACTTACTTTAAAAATGATAAAAAATACTGATTTCGTTTTCCATCACTTTTTTATTTATCCATATTTTTATAGAACAAAATGGAAAATGAATTATACGGTGGTTTCCCGGTTTAACGAACGTTAAAACGAGTACTGTTTATTTAACGTTGTTATATTTTTTTTATTAAAAACAATGTATTTGCAACTATTTTTATTTAACAGACTAGTATTTATTTAATTGCATATCTTATTTTTTTCTTACAATAAAAAAACTTAAAAATTCTATTTTCGCTCTACAAAGTGTAAATAAAAAAATTTAAAAACATTGTAAAATAATATAAAATATATATATTATTTGAATAGTTGTGAGATGGTTATGAAATATTTTTAATGATTGCTCTGCAAGGACCAATGGTTTTGAAACCTCTATATTGTTTTATTGCCCCCATTTAATACACTCCTCAGAATGTTTTATTATTGCCGTGTGCTTTCATCGTCTCCATCATTTTCATCACCTTCATCATTTTCATCCCCTTCATCATTTTCTCCATAATTTTCTTTCAAATTGATGGCATTAGCGTCGTCGAATCATTAATTTAGATCGTTTACAGTTAGTGCATTCTGAAACTATTAACAAGTGAGCCATCTACTAAAAGTTAAATAAAATACTGCAAAAATTTCTTACATATCGGAAAATTTCGTAGAGTAATTGTTCCATTTCCAATTGAAACTATATCTACATCAGTCTGTAATAATGTTGACAATGTTGGCTTGGGATAAAAATTTTATTCTAGATATGTTTCTGTGACAGGCTGAAATGCTAAAGCTATTACAATTTATTAAAAACATGATTATGTCCTTCTGTCCTTAATTTTGGACAAGAGGCTATTTTTGTAATGCAGCTTCAGAAGTCTTATGGCGATTTGGTCCATGGGTTGTATTAATGGTGTAACATTTGGTGGCACGTATAGAGCCCATATCTTGCGTTTCTTTGACCAACACTTGTGCTGGCGGTTGGCAAGGCGCATTGTCTAAAATTAGAACATAATTTTGGTGAAAATTGTTGCTTTTTAAAAATGGTTCTACCTGTATAATTTATACAAAAATTAATTTTAATAAGAAACTACGCTTTTCAATTGTAACTTACATCAGGAGTGAGTCGAAAAACCAATTTTTAAAAATTTAGGCAGGAATGAGTATACTCTTTATATCGAAAATATCGATGCTTTTTCGATTTGCCTATCATACGGGGTTTGGTTTTTTAATTCGCTAGCATTTGCGAACAAAAGTATAGTTACTTTCTCGTTTGTAATTTTTCTACCTGGTGCAGTCTTTTCGCCGGAAGCATTTTCAATAAGAATCCTGTTTCATCAGCGCTGAATGTAGCATCCTTGCATAAATTATGCTAAGCAATTAATTCTTTAAATCTGTTAATAAAAGCCTTCACTTACTCTGCATGAGGGGAGAGTATCTCACCATTTTCTTTCTTTAGTCAAATTCCATCTCTATTTAAAACGAGAAAACCAACCATGGCTTGCATTAAATCGGCCACCATAAATTGTTTCCGTAATTCGATAGCTTTTATATTTAATATGTGACATTTTTCTTTTTTCCATCTGGAATCATTTAAAAAATCTTGATTCCATTTTGGAAACTCGCCCTTTTTCATATCTCGTCTATTTTTCGACCCAAAATTATTTTTCCATATTTTTTAAAAAGTTTTCATTTTGATTTAATAATTGTACATATAGAGGATTTTGGTATTCAATATTTATTAGATAAAGCCCGTAAACATTCACCCTTTTCATAATCTTTTACGATTTGTAATATTTCATTTTGATGAAAACAAAAGTCAAAGAAAAATGCATTCTTCCAAAATTCACTTGTTTTGCGACTTACATATATATTTTATTCTTTTGTTTTGAGGATTTTAAAAATTAAAATAGAACAGATATTTTAATAGATTTTTTCGCCTCTCTTGTTTTGCAAATACAGGAATAATACCCTTCTAAATGAATTGAGGAAATAAACTCTACTCCTTTTGTTTAATTTCTGTTATTTTTACTTATTTTAAGCTAATTTTTCTGTGTTACACGTTATATCGAGTACTAAATCATGTTTTCATTCGTAATATAAGATACTCAATGTAAAATAGTTGATTGTTTGTTAAATCGCGAATTCTTTGAACCGGGAAACCGCTGTATTTATTTTTTAAATAAAAACGATAGCAAATCGTAAAATTGATTTATATCACACCTATTTTCGAGATTGTTTTGTTTTGGTATTGATTTCGCTTTTCATTACTTGCCTAACAATTCCAATTTATACGAGAAATAGTCTACGATAAAATTTAAAGGAGAAAATATAAGAAATATAATTGTATTATAAAGTTATTATTTTTGAGAATATAATTCTTTCTATTATAAGCTTATGATAAATATTTCCACTATACAGTACAAGGCATTTAGCGGATTCAACAACCCATTACTATTTCATATTAATTTTATATATCGCCCTGTTAATCTTTCACATCGTGACAAATCCACTCCATATCAAATCATTTCAATTAACTCCTCACTATTATCGAGTCTGTTTTGGAGTTTCAATTTGCCATCCATCGAGCAGAGGTTGCCTCGCGGCTTCTATTATATCGCATAAGAGAAAACGCGTTTCAGTTTCTTAGTTTGTGGTCCTGGCGTTGCTACTCCACGTGCAATTAGGTTAAATGTACTTTTTGCACGTGTTTTTTTTTTAGTTTACATATAAAACAGCTCACCCTAACCTCCCTTGTGAAGGCAATGGCTGTATAGGGGAGCTATATCAACCACAAAAAATTTATATCCCCACAAAATGACAACATAGACATAGTGTCTCAAGTCAATTTTTCAAACAGAGAAGAAGAGTCTGTTTTGTTATTTTACAAACATGGACGTTTCCAAACAGTGTAAAATTTGTGCTGCTGTGCATAATGATAATATTCCAACAATTGGAGAATATTCAGGAAAACCAATAACACAACTAATTTCAAGAATATGTATGCTAAATGGAGGAGTTATGTATGCTTGTTTGTGAACATTATTGTAAATTTAACTGGCTCGCCATTATCATAAATAGTTAAACGATGCCAAGTTTAATGAGTTGTTACAAACCGAAGGAGTTATTACAAAACGAATTTTTTGTCGATAAACTACATGAAGTGGTCCAGCAAGTCGAAATAAATTAGCCAGCAAATAACGAAATTCAGGCAATCACGAAGAATAATGTTAAACGCATATCAGCATCATTATATAATATGCGATAAAGTTTATAAGAGATTTAAATTGAAAAATCATATTGACTGGACAAAAATTGAAAGAATGCGCACACTGTTCGATGCAATTTTTTTCCAAGCAAAAACACGACACGCACGATTGCATAAAGGATGAAAGAATTGGACGGGAAAATGAACTGGCACAATCTAATGGAAAGGAACTGGCAAAATCTAATATATAACTTTTAAAAAATTAAAAATTAAAGGCTAATTTTTAGACTTTTTACACTTCAAAAAACTATTCATTTTCTGAGGCATTTTTCCTATAGAATAGGTCTCAGTTACGCATTTTTCCTATAGAAAAGTTCTAAGTTTCTGAAATTTACGCATTCAAATACATACATTTTTTTCTGTATAAGCATCCTAAGATTCTGAGAGAATTTTCCTATAAAAATTTTCTCAGATTTTGAATTTTTTCTATAAAAATATTCTCAGATTTTTCCTATAGACGAGTTGAAAGACTCAAGCATTCTTTTGTATAGAAAAATTGTCAGATTTTGATCCTTTTTTGTTATAGAATAATTCTCAGATTTTGATGCATTATTCCTATAGAAAAGTTCTTATATTCTTACATATATTCAGAAGAAGTTTTCTTATAGCAAATTTCTCAGATTCTGAAGTATTTTTTATAGAATAATTTTCGGATTCAGAGGCTTTTTTTCTAAAGAATAAAAAATCATGTGAGTCCGATTACAGGGGAGGTGTGTAAACATCTAGTAAATAAAGATTTGTTTATGTCACTTTTTTAAAATCAAACAGAAAGCGTCATCTCTGTATCACTTATAGCAATCAACTGCAGGGGCTCTGCTAATATAAAAATATTTATTATTATTTATTTCAACCGGTTAGAAATAGATGCGTATAGATGTTTACACATCAAAAGTTTTCAGATTCTAAGGCATTGTTGATATTTGCCTTTGAAATTTAATTATGATTCAAAAAGTTACATGATTTTGCTAAAATTTTAAATTTTCGATAACACTATTGGTTATAAAATTCTATGATTTTGATAAATTTCTATGATTTTGTTAAATTTCTATGATTTTCATAAAATTCTATAATTATTAATAGAATTTATTGATTTGACAAAACTCCATAATATTAATAAAATTCTATGATTATTATAAATATTCTATATGTTTCATTAAAAATCTATTGAAAGGATAAAAATTCTATAATGTTAATAAAATTCTTCGATTTTGGAAAAAAACAAAAATTATGATTTTCATACAAAAAAATTTTATTATTTTATTTTATGGTTATTGTAAAATTCTATAATTTTTGCTAAAAATTCATGATCAGAACAAACAACAAATTGTGGCACAAATACATAATTTACAAAGTATCTTTTGACTTTATGCAAAATGAACTTTGATTTGAACATCATCTATAATATTAATAGGCAAGGCGATTTCTTGTGACCGATGTAAGTTTCACAGTTTTACCCCGATTTTGACAAAAAATTTATCATTTGAAAGGTATTTCTTTTTAGCTGTTACCCAGATTTATGGATTTTCATCATCTGGAAACTTTTTTGCAGTTATGATCGTTTAAAATTGCTACTAACACATGCATAAAATTATACAATGCCATGTGTGTGTTTATTAAATTTGTTTATGTGTTTGTGTTAATGTGTTGAGTTTGTGAAGCATAACTTTAGGGTCTTTATTAAATGAACAAATAAAATTTCCTAGAATTTGCACTCGAATTTCGAGTGCTAGAATCTGGTATAATTATAAATACAATAAGCATATTTCTTTCAAAAACAAAATTGTATTTATAATTCGTGTGCAATTTCTAGGCAACTTTATTTTTCAACGTAGCCAATTCACAAAACAACACTTTTGTTCTGTCCTGTGAACCAAATATACTTTTTCGGAGAGGGGAGAAAAAATAAAAATACACGTGTATCGGCGATTTTTCATGTACACGTCAAAAAAAATTTTTTTTATGTATAAATTATAAAGCTCGTAGTGTCCGTCTGTCCGCCTGTGTGAAAGACTTTTGATCGATTTTTAACCCTTTTTCCGTGATCCAATCGAGCTGAATTTTTGCAGGCAGACTCGTGGAAATGTCTGTAACACGTCAAATAAAAAAAATAGATTTTTATCAATTCTCAGATTTTCCTGAATTTTTTTTTTTTAAATGTTTTTTTTTCACTTTTTTCAGCATAACTTAAAAGGACTCCAAATTTTTAAACTACTAAAGCGTTCCGAAAAATGCAGTGCCCGACACGAAATAACTTTTGTTACGTTTGTGGCTTATTCGCACCAAGTAAAAATTTGAAAAATATTACGAAAACAGTGGTTAATTCGTTTCAGAAAATATTCAAGACAGCTTATGTTCCTTACTTGTGGTATACTCCGGAAGTCGTGTGCGACTATTGCTATAGAAATTTATGCAAGTTTACTGATGGAAGGTCAACAAAGTACGATGTACCAACAATTTGGCTACCATGTACGGAGCACTGCAATGTATTGTGCTACTTTTGTGTAACTTTTACTCAAACTAAAGGGTACCAATACTTTCTCCGCAACAAAGTTCGCTACGATAATGTAGAATCGGTTATTCCAGCGGTTCTGTACTCACCAGAAGAACGTATAGCGGCTTCAGTGGAGATTTTTGATGATGTTCCCGAATTAAGCCATGGAGAACTAATAGTAGTACCAACAATGCTATCAACATTTCTTGCATCGAATGCGAGTTGCGAGAGTCCAGAAGTATCGGAATTTGTACCAACACCCAGTGAACTTAGGACTGCAGTGCCGCATTTAGTAATGCAAGCCGACTTCAATGACCTTGTATGAGACGGAAATTTGTCGTAGCACTATTCCATATGACGAATTCTTTAAATTGCACGAAGATCGGGGAAAAACCTGGCTTATTGTTATGATATTGATTCGATGTTTGCAAAAATTGGTTACCCTCATATTTCAGAGGAGTGGCGACTTTTCATCGATGCATCGGTCAACAGCCTTAAAGTCGTGCTGCTTTATATCGGTAACAAACATCCATCTGTCCCGATCACATTTGCCACAAACCTCAAAGAAACATACGAAGGCATGAAATTAATATTACAGCTGATAAAGTACCAAGAGCATAATTGGAAAATATGCTGCGATCTGAATGTGGTCGGTGTTAAGCGTGGATTTCCAACCCACCAGTGCTTTTACACTGAAATTAAGTGGAAGCCGCGAACATGCTACCAAGTGGGCGTAGAAAGTATTACCATTGGTGCAGCCATCTCAAATCAATTTGCCATCACTACACATTAAGCTTGGACTCGTATCAAATTTTGTTAAAAAACTGGAACGTGAGGGCGAGGCGATTGCAAGTTTGCGCAAAATTTTTGCGAAATTGAGCGGCGCAAAGATTCATGCAGGCATTTTTTTAAGAAGTCATCCAGTAACTTTATTTTTTTTAAGATGTGTATGATTTAAGGTGTTTTCAATGGTCCGCAGATAAAATAGTTGCAAGTTATGAATTTTCATCAAAATTGAATGCTATCGAACAACGTGCATAGAAAGGCACAGTTGTCGTTATCTTGGCAACAAACGAGCTGCCAGTTATAAAAATATTGTCGCAGAAATGATTTCGGCATATGGCGAAATGGGCATATTAATGTCGCTAAAGATCCATTTCCTTACAATCATTTAGTTTTTTTCCTTGATGATTTAGGAGCTTGTAGCGATGAGCATGGCGTAAGGTTCCATCAGGACATTGCGGCTATTGAGAAGCGCTTTAAAGACAAGACATTACGAATATGCTTGGCGAATACTGTTGGTCTATTTGTCGCGATACTGACACAAATGCTTACAAACCCAAAAATAAAAGGCCTAAGTTTCTTTAAAAGCATTGAAATTTTTAATGTAACAATTTTTAATTTTAATATAACAAAATTAATAAAAAAAATTCGGTTTTTTAACGAACTGAAACCGTTGAAAAAAAACCGATAACCATTTTTTCAAAAAATCTGAGAATTGATAAAAATCTATTTTTTTAAAAATTTGACAGACATTTCCACGAGTCTGCCTGCAAAAATTCAGCTCGATTGGATCACGGAAAAAAACGGTTAAAAATCCAAAGTCTTTCACACAGGCGGACAGACGAACACTTCGAGCTTTATACTTTATACATAAAAAAAAATTCTGACGTGTACATGAAAATAGCCGATACACGTGTATTTTTATTTTTTCTCCCCTTTCCGAAAAAGTATATTTGGTTCATAGGACAGAATGTGTGTAACGCGGTGTTATAGATAGTATAACGTTAAAAAAGGAAAATTACATAATCTTTTATTTAAAATTTGATCTCCTTATGTACAATGTTAACTGACCTATTCTCCATTTCCCTTTAACCCGTGCTATTTTGAACAACTTCGCGACTATCTGCATTATTTGTACGTGAAAGTTTTTAACATTGACGATCGAAGTTATGCCGTAGTCGTCATAAAACCCAACATGAATTCATGTATAAAATATAATACTTGCATGTTGGTAGTTAAATATCTGCCACGGGAAACCTACGCAAACTCTGAATGCGTCAATCAGAGAAAAGTTTGACCGTATTTCACTAGCTGATCCTGACTTTACGTCAAACTCTCCAGTTTTCATGGAAATTGGTGGTGATTTATATAATACCATCCTTAAAACGAACACCATTCATATCAATGGTAGCGCCATTATAGCACAAGATTCAGCACTTTGGTGGCTAGTCATGGGAACCTTCACTGGCTAAAGTTAGCCTTAAACCTTCAAGTATTTGTTCAACTTGTTACCCACTTGTTAACCCCATTAATTTGGAACCCAACTAAAATCACTCTTTTTATTTCCAAATTTGTCCAGGCGAAGAGGTTGTTTACACCGCGAAAAAATAGGGCTAACATGCCAACTTTATTTTGAACAAAAACCTAAAGATCGTGGCAACAACGAAAAGAAGCTACCAGAACAAATGAACATTACAACAAATCAACATTTAAACAAATATTGATAAAATTCAATTAATGTGATAACAATTCTATGAATTTGATAAATTTTTATGAAATTGATAAATGTTTATGGTTTTAATTTGGTAAACATTCTATGATTTTAATAAAATTTGATCATTTTAATAAAATTCTATGATTTTGATTAAAATTCTACGAGTTTCATTAAAAATCTATTGAAATGATAAAAAATTCTATAATATTAATAAAATTCTTCGATTTTGAAAAAAATGCTATGAATATAATACAAAAAAAATATTAAATATTCTGTGATTTTGTGATTATTATAAAATTCTATGATTTTCATAACATTGTAAGATTTTGCTATAATTCTATGATTTTGGAAAATTTCATATTGTTGATGAATTTCTATGATATTGATAAAAATTCTATTAATTTGATAACAATTCTATGATTTTCATAAAATTCTATGAATTTGATAAATTTTTGAATTTGATAAACATTCTATGATTGTAATAAAATTTGATGATTTTAATAAAAATCTATGTATAATTTTGAAAAAAATTCTACGAGGTTCAATAAAAATCTATTGAAATGACAAAAATTCTATAATATTAATGAATATAATATTATGAAAAAAATTCTATGATTTTGATAATAAAAAATTTTAATATTTTAACAAACATTCTATGATTTTGATAACAATTTATGAATTCGATAAATTTTTAAAAATTTGATGTGTTTATGATTTTGATTCAATTATATTAGTTTGTTAAAAATTGTAAGATTTTAATAAAATCTATTATATTTAAATAAATACTATGATTAAAAAAAAAATTACAACTAATTCTATTAATTTGATAAGAACTTCAATTATTTTAATAAAATTCTATGATTTTAATAAAATTCTATGATTTTGATAAAATTCTATGATTTTAATAAAATTTTAAGATTTTAATAAAATTCTAAGATTTCGATGAAATTCTATGATGTTGATAAACATCTATGATTTCTACAAAAAGCTGTGATTTTTAAATAATTCTACACTAATTCTATGCATTCGATAAAAAAATATTTTTTTTTAATTCTAAGATTTCTATAATATTCAGTAATTTTAAATAAATTTTGCTAAAAATCTCAAATTAAAAAAAAAATCTTAATTGGTAAAAAAAATTCTATGATTTTTAAAAAATTCTGTTAATTCGATACAAATTCTATGACTTGGATAATATTCTTTGACTTGGAAAAATTATATTCTGCATAAATTCTTTGATTTCGATAAAAATTCTTTCATTTAAAAAAAAAAAATCCAAGTTTTCTAAAACACTCACTAATTTGAAATAAATTCTATGATTTATAAAAAATTCTATGGTTTTGATAAAACTCTCAAATATAAAAAAATTCCATTAATTTGATAAAAACTTCTATGATTTTGATAAAATTCTAAAACTTGAAAACAAATTCTATTAATTTGACAAAAATTTCTATGATTTTAATTAAATTCTACGATTTTGAGAAAATTCGTTAATTTTGTGAAATTCTATTAATTCTACAATTTAATGATTTCGATAAAAATTATATAATTTTGAAAACAATACTACGATTTTCAAATATAAATTTGAAATAATGAATCTAAAAAAAATTCTATTAATTCAACATAAATCCTATGATTTCGATAATGTGATTTTTAAAAAATTCCACACAAATTCTATATAATTTTATATATAATATAATTTTATTAATACGACACATATTCAATGATTTCGATAAATTTCTGCTATTTTTAAAAAGCCTATACAAATAATATGATTTCGATAAAAATTCTTTTATTTTAAAATAAATTCTAAGATTTTTCAAATATTCTGTAATTTGAATTAAATTCTGATTTTTAAAAAATTCTATGATTTTGATAACATTCTCTTATTTTAAAAAAATTCTATTATTTGATAAAAAAAAATTTCTCGTATATAAAAAAAATTCTATTATTTGATAAAAAAAAAAAGCTTTTATGATTTTGATAAAGTTCTAAAATTTATAAACAAATTCTATTAATTCGATAAAATAATATTCTATGATATTAATAAAATTAAATGATTTTGACAGAGTTCTATGATTTTGATAAGATTCTGTAATTTTTACACATATCTCTTCGAAAAAATTATATGATTGTGATAAAAATCCTTTTATTTTGAAATAACTTCTTTGATATTTAAAAATGTTAATATTTTGATAAAATTCCTTAATAAAAAAAAATTAAAAATACATTGCCTATAAAAAAATTTTCAGATTTTGAGGCAATTTTCCTAAAGAAAACCTTCACATTGTGAGTCTCTTACCAAAACTATGTTTCAATTAAAGCTTCAAATAAACTTAAATTTTTTATAAATATATATTTATTGTATAAATAATATATTTGTTCTGTTAACAAACATATATAACTATAATTAATATAAAGTTATAATAAATGTTGATATTTGTCTTTGAAATATGTTTAAAACAATAAGGCTAGTACAAAGTTAATGTAACAGTAAATAGTATATTGATTAATATTAAATTATAAAAAAAGTTGGACCATATTTTCTAAATTTCAAAAGAAAACTTTAATCCGATAAAATTGTAATCCACTGTAAATATTTATGAACATATATGTATATTTATATTTTTCGTTTGTCTTACTTTAAAGCTAAAATAATATATTCAAATAAATAATCAGGATATTTTAATTATAGAAATTAAAAGAACTTGAAATTAATTAAATTAATAAAAATAATTTGATCATAACAAAGAAATAGGGGAACAATATAGGAAAGTTAAGAGAGAACACTTAGAAGTGATTTATTTAAGTAATTAATTTAAAAAATAAATTAGAAACAACATACAAACATAAAAAAAAACACTAGGAAAGGAATACACCAAAAGCTTTTTATAAATAATATTTTATAAAGTTAAGTTTACTCTGTAAATATTATTGGAAATTGGGGGAAATATGGGGGATATATTCAATTTGCGCGTATAGTACGATTTTTGTTCATATTTGTTAACATTAACGATATATAGGATGTTAATAAATCATCCATTTTATAACCCAACGATGTTTCACACAACAATTTAGAGCCTCTAACCAAGTTTCCGATTGTCATGTGGAAATAGGTATTGCCGGAAGACCAATTAGAAATACGTGTAAAAGGATGAGTAATTAAAATATCCTTAAATTAAAGAAAATTAAATTATCTTTAAATTCCATATGTTGAATATATTTTAAAAACTTACCTTAGTTACGGGATGTATTAAACTAACACCATGTTTATTAATAGCTATCAATAACATTTCGGGATAATTAGGTTCAGTCGTTTGTTTAACTTCAAAGAAAGCCGAGCCGAATGTTGGCCATCTAGATAAGAAGGAAAAAAATTCTTTAAAAATGTTCGAACATAAGGAATTTGTTAAGTTTTATGGATCTGTAAGAGTAAACGCATGCTGTCTTTTTAACGAAAAAAAATATTTTTTTTGAACCAGAAATAACAGCATTACGATATGTTTAGATTAAGTCAGTTCTACGGATGAAGTTTAGTAAAGTTTAAAAGAAAAACAATATACAAATCTTTGATTTAGATAGAAGTTACTTTGCTTTGAACAAAAATTCTTTGATAGTGATAAAATTTCTATTATTTACAAACTTTCATAAAATCCTTAGGGTTTGAGAAAATTCCATGAATTTAATAATTTAAATCTAAAATATATGATTTTAAAAATATTATATGATTTTTAAAAATCCTATTAAAAAAATTCCATGATTTTCATAAAATTGATGATTTTGATTAATAAACATTGTTTTTGATAAAAAAATTGAACGACTTTGATCAGTGCTGCCAACTTTTTACAAGCAAAAAGCGCAAAACAATACCCAAAAAGCACCAAAAGGCGCTAAATTTGAATGAAAGCAAAAGCGCAAATTATATAAAAAAAAATAAAATTATTTTTATTAATTTTCAAAAAACTTGTATGTATATTTGCACATTTGATAACATTTAGTATTTAATGAAACCCTAAAAGTGTATAATAAAAAACTAAATTATGTCCATATTTAATGTGTCTTAAAGACTGTCTTTAAAGACATTCCGTTCCTTATTTTAATTTTCAAAAACACTGTACACTGTCAGCGTTTGAGTACGGAGAGGTCAATATATCTACAACGAATATTCATAATTTCAAAATGAGAATTCATTGACTGAGTTTTTGAATTTAAGTACGTCATCATTTTATAATTCTTATATATGTATAAAATTTCAAAATTTTTGGAAAAAATTGTGTCCACACTGATTTAGTTTTTTTTTTAATGTTGTAAAATTAGATAGCAATTTAGCTCTTAACTCTATTTTTTAAGGAGCTAAATGGCGCTAAATCGCAGATTTTGATGACATTATGATATTTAAAAATTCTATTAGTTCGAACATATTCTAAGATTTTGATAGGTACAATTTTATGTGTTTGGTAATATGCCATTCTGCTTTGATTTTGTTATAATTTTATGAATCCAATTAAATTCTATGATTCTATAATCTAAAATCCTATGATATTGATAAATTTCTGTGATTTGTTTGAAATTATATTATTGTTTACTAAATTCTAAGATTTCTATGATTTTTATAAAATTATATGATTTTGATGAAAGTCTATAATTTAAAAAAATTCCATAATTTTTATAATATTATGATTTAGATAAAAAAAATTTCCATTTTAATAAAATTCTATATTTAAAAATTCTAAAAATCCAAAGATTTTGTTAAACATTCTATGATTCAAAACAATTCTTTAATATTGCGAAATTCTAAGAAGTTCTATAAAGTACTATGATATTGAAAAGCTTCTATGATTTTGATAAATATTCTATGATTCCAAAACAATTCTATTAATTTGCTAATACTCTAAGATTAAACTTTATGATTTTGATAAAATTTTTTGATTTTGATAAATTTCTACGATTTTGATAAAATTCTATGATTCCCTTAAATTTCTATAATTCTATGACTTTCATAAAATTCTGTAAATTTTAGTTATTTTAATAGAAATTCTAGGATTTTGATAGCATTTTAATGATTATCATGAAATTCTATGATTTTCATAAAATTTTGATAACATTTTATGATTATAAAATTCTAAGATTTTTCCAAAAATTCTATGATTTTCATAAAATTCTATGATTTTAGAAAAATTCTATGCATTTCTATATTGTTAAAATTCTATTAATTTATTAGAATTTAATAAAAATTCTATGATTTTCATAAAATTCTATGAATTTGATAAATTTTTATGAATTTGATAAATGTTTATTATTTTGATTAAATTCTTTTCGATAAAAATTTTATGATTTTAATAAAATTCTATGATTTAAATAAAATTCTGTGATTTTAATAATACTCTATGATTTTTATAAAATTCTGTGATTTTAATAAAATTCTATGATTTTGAAAAAAATCTATGCTTTTGAAAATTCTATACTGTGGACGAAATTCTATGATATTGATGAAATTCTATAAAAATTTAATAACAATTCTATATTTTTGACAAAATTCGATGAATTTGATAAATTTTTATGAATTCGATGAATTTTATGATTTTGATTAAATTCTTTTAATTTGATAAAAATTCTATGATTTTAATAATATTCTATGACTTTAATAAAATTCTATGATTTAAAAAAATCTATTAATTCGATAAAAATTCTATGATTTCGATAAAATTCTGTGATTTTTTAAAAATTCTATTAATTCTACACAAATTCTATAATTTTTACGATTTTTATAAAGTTCTCAAAATAAAAAAATTTCTATTAATATGATAAAAATTTTTTTGATTTTCATAAAATAATAAAATTGAAAAAAATTAATGATCTACTAAAATTATAGTTGTTTTCTGTTCGACCTTTCCACATTTAATTGTAAAAATAAAATTTTATATTCATAAAATTAAATAACTAACAGAATCTATGATTTTGATAAAATTCGGTGATTTTTCAAAAATTCTATTAATTCAAAACAAATTCTATGATGTCGATAAAAATTTTTAAATAAATTGTCCGATTTTCCAAACATTTATGATTCTGATAGAAAAATTCCATTAATTTGATAAAAAAACTGTTTGATAAAATTCTATGATTTTGCTGAATTTCAGTGATTTTCATTTCGTAATTTCTGTGATTTCCATAAAATTCAATGATTTGCTTTAAATGCTATGATTTTTAACAATTCTATTAATTTGACAAAATTTTATGATTTTGTCGAAATTCTATATATCTGCTAAAATTCGACGATTTTCATAAAATTTTAATTAAACTCTACAATTCTGAGATCTATGTAGATATAGTCCTAATGTTTTAATAAAAACTGAAATAGAGAAAAGAATGCTTATTCATTCCTACCTGTAAACAATTTTAAGGAAGGCCACTTTAGCATCTTCCGAACTCATGCCCGAATCTTGATTGTAAGATGCAACTATGGCTCGTTTCCATTCACTAGTACTTTGCATTTTCATTAAATCGGAGGGTATCAATTCACGCAGCATTTGTCTAAAAAAACCTTAATTCATAATTCACATTCCTTAATTTTACTTAATAGAAAAACTTACGGTATGGCTTGCAATTCTTGTTTATTATCACCATAACGTACTCGATAAACTAAAGCGGCCAATTTGGCGGCCTCTTCACGTGAGCACTTATGATAACCCCTTAATAGCTTTGGCAGTTCCTGATGATAATGGAATATTAAATCAGCATTACGATCTTTACCCGGCACGGTGTTGGTCCACAATTTTTTCATAAAGAAAACTTGATATGTAAACTGAGGATTTGTGCCATCTCTGATGGGTCTGGCCTTTTTAATCCAATCGGTTAAATGCCGTACGAAATCAAAGAAAAAGTCTCCTTCCGGCACGGAAATAACTTTGTCAGCAATTTTTACAAAGAGCGAGAAACCTTCACTGGTTCTAAGCGATAAGCGCTGGGAAATGTTGTGGCAAAAATCTTTAGCTCTGGTCGATGAATCGACCTCAAAAGCCTCGTCAGTATCATCGGGGAAATATACTTTATGGAAAATCTGCGTGGTCTTATGCTGTATAGCTTCAACTTCTACCTGATGAGGCGGATATTTTCGTTGACCATTACGTATGGTTTTCTGAAGACGATGCAAGGAATCTTGAGAGATTGGATGTCTTCGGGTCCTCAAGAACGTGGTTAGTTCTTTAAGTAAACTTTGTGAACAGGCAAAAAGTCCAGTGGCCAACCACATTAATTCCCAGCCTCTTTCCTCTGATATACGATTGCGGTTGTCGGTAAGTTGTTTCATTATTTGACAATAGATTTCATCTCTTAGGATCTCATGTTTCAGAGGACCATCGAATATGTGATCGGTTATTTCATTACCCATTCTGGGTCTTTTCGAAGGTAAATCTCCCATATATTTCAAAATGGCAGCAAAAGCAAAACAAGCTTCTTCCGCGAATTCTTCTTTAGCTTGCAATTTCCTTAACAAGGGAGCCTTAATGGGATCTCGAGAATAACGCCAAATTTCCTCGGATCTTTTTGAGCTCAAAGTCAAGGTTTTCGAAACCGTTCTCTTGGGCGGCAAACGGAAATGATCCATAGCATATTCCATAAGAGTATGAGGTCTATCTCTCGTCTCGGCGACACCATTGGAAACCATACTTAAGCGTCTACCATGATGTGCCTCTTCGACATTAAATAAGGCCAAAATATCTTGCGGAGGTTTGGTGAGTGTTGGCAAAACATAAACGGTTTCAGCAGGGAAGTCGCCGCGCTCTTGAGTCCTTTCACAACGGCCAATACACCAGCCGTTGTTCAAAACATTTTCACCACAACTTTCATCTTCTAAGATAATTAAATCTCCCTTAAAGAATGACAAAAAGCTGGAACCATCCGAAGGAGCACGATAATCCTGGATAGATATGACAAATTTGGATCTAAAAATGGAAACAAAAAATATGAATATCCCCGAAAAAACAATTTACAAATAAAAACTGTACCTTTTCTTTAAGCCATCTAGGAAATAAACCACCAAATCTCTTATATCCTCCGCATTAGGACTTTGAAACGTAAATTCTTCCCCTCTAACAGTAGACAAACTAAAAGTTTGTGTAAAAACCTTGTTGGTTTTTTGACTGGATACTGCAGTTATTTCAGGGAAACTCAATTCCAACAACACTTGTTCTTGATCATCAACCACATAAACACCCGTCCAATTTACCGCTATGATAACATCATTCTTTGGCAGATTAGGACCGGAATTACGATAAGCCTCATAGAAACGGGAGAATAATAAAGGCCATTTGTATTTAGCATAACTAACGATATCTTCCTTGATCTTCAAAGAGGGAATCTTCTCTTTAACATAGTAAGACTTTTTGTAAGCCTGCAGCACCAAGGCAGCCCATCTTTCTATGGCCTTATCAATACCAGTGAGACAAAAGTCGGGTATAAAATTGGGTAACAAGGTGTATAAACGCTCCATGGACATATCCGTGCCATATTCTATAAAATATTGTTGGGCGGCTATCATGGCCAGATCATCTTCTTTGTCACAGCGATATTCACCGAATTTGACACCTCTGACCACTTGCTGATAAATGAGATTCGTAGCTACTTGGTCGAAGGTGGGATCATGCCAAGGAGCAAATATTTCCTTGCGGAAGAACAACCGCCAGGGAGCATTACGTTCTTGAGCTCCTTGTTCCTTGGCATATTGTTCACACTGAGATATAGCATCCATAACATGGTCACCACCACTGCCCAACGATGAAACCTTATCGAACAGAGCTATATACAAAGAAAACCCAAATTGGTCTTTCAAAGTAATTTTATCCGACAACTGATTGCACAATTCCCTCGCGGTAGTGGCTGAATCGGCCAGTAGCGTCTTAGTATTGCCATCCATAAAAGTTATAGGCAACATGATAGGTTTTTTCGATTTGGTGGCCTGCAACTCCAACCAAGAGGGCGGTTGATTTCGAGTGCCATTATTAAAAGTCCTTTTTAAACGCTCCTCACAATAGGGAGCATAACCAGGCGGACCCTCACGTATAAAAGCTCTTAAATAATTTACAAATTTCTCAGAAGGTGCAAAGCAACCCACACACAACGACAACAATATCCAGCCTCTAGCATGTGAGGACTTCAAGGGATTATTGGTGAGTTGTTTACATATCTGACAATATATTTCATCACGTAATTCAGCCCTTAAGATGCCATGGCCTATAATGAAATGCAATTTTTCGAGATTAGAAGTGGGTCGTGACTGCAGCCAAGACTGGTAGCTATCGGCCGTGTATTCTTCATCCTGCAGACGTCTTCGCACATCTTCACCCAGCTTATTTTTACGCTTCAACGTCAGGGAAACTAATTTGTGGCGGATAGAGCGCGGTTTTTGTTTAAGAAAGGCGTCAGGATCTAAACCCATTAGCTGGGCTTCTTGGAACTCCTGGAGAAAAAAGAAAAGAAAAGACAAATATTGAAAAAATTACCAAAAAGAAACTTTGAAGATTGAACCCTATTCGGCGAAGAAAAGCTCTATCTAATACCGTGACTTTCTCACGAATGACTTAAATGAATGTATTCCAAAAACGGTTGATGTACCAGGAAACATCGATGCTGTGGATGAACTGATAAGTCAAAACCTGCACGTGACATATATATTATATATGTATATTTCTATAATTTCTAGATGGTAGATAGGGCACGTGGCATACCCTGAGCTATTTTTTCGCGTTGGATTTCGCATAAAAAAGTGAAAAAAATTCTCGAAAAAAAACAAAGCAAAGTTCACAAAAGAGGCACTTCGAATCAAATGGCGCTCTGTGAATTGTAACTGGTACTCAACATGAAAAAACGGCTTAGGAAGCATGATTGATATCCCCGCATTCGAAATTTTTGCTTTGGAATTTTTCTTTTCTCTAATAAAATAAATTTCTTAGAATATTAATACTCGGAAACTCACGGAATGCAAAACAATGATGACCTTTTCTTGAGATAAATAAGTGAAATGATGACGTACAATTTTCCGTCTCCTTTAAATATTTATCAATATTTGGAATTTCTACTGATTTTACTTTACATCGAATCATTCTTCACCTGAAAATACAAACTCTCACACATCGGCACAAACAACTCAATATTGGACGTATCAAAACATCGAATTAAGGATCAAAACATCAGTCGTTCCACTTAGATCTGGCACACAATAGATCTTTTCGTCCTTGCAAGTGAAGAATAAACTATTATTATTATTATTAGGTTTAAAATAATGTTTTAGAGATAAATGAATCAAAATGGGCACCGAGTTATGAAGACTAAATTAAAAGTTTGCATAGTATACTGATCAGTACGAAGAATTTTTTGAAAAACAATAGATCGGATAGCAACCTTCAAAATCTTTAGTACGATTCTCTATCCTTCTAAAATTCAAAATTTGGTAAATTTACTACCAAATCGTTAACAATATAAGAAATCACAGTTCTGATATAGTATCTCGATTCATTCAATTCTATTAAAAAATGCGTATCAACTAGAGTTCTATCTTTAGTATAAATAGCTTTTCAAACTTACCTTGCTCCTTATAAAGTTCCTACCCAAAGTGGCCGTAACTTTTGACATCACCGATGTAGTGTCCATACGATCCATGGTATGATATTTCGGTTCTGACATATCGCCGGTAAATCTTAATATAGTAATCCACAAAGCCTGAGCAGCCAATTGATCGCCCTGAGTATGCAACGGCAACAATGGATGTTTTAAAGCCTTTTTAGAGTATTGATGATTGACATTGCCTTGGAAGTAAGTAGCGGCAAATTTTTGGAACTTAAATTCTGATAAATCCTCTTCATCTTCCGAAATATGCATAGGCATACAATCCTGACAAAGAAATGAAAAATTATTGGAAAATTCTTTTATGAAAATCTTTAATCAATCTCTTACCTCCTGATTAACATGTTCGCCGTGAGGCAAATCATTGAAAACCGATGTTTCCCGACCACCGTGAGGCGTGGGCGCTTCACTACTGGAGTCGGGCAGGAAATCAAACATTGCTTCCACCAGTTTGCCATCATCTACGGGTTCATCTTGTTTTCGTGCCGCATCGTTTATCAAATTCTTCTTAACTTCCACCCGTCTTCTCTCCTCTATTTCCTGTTCCATTTCTCGCCTCTCCATCTCATGCAAACGATCTCGATAATGTTGCTCGGCAATTTCGCGGGCATGTTTATTACCTTTGTGCAACAACTCCTGTTCTTCCAATTTACGTAAATGCAATACTTCCGCGAATTTCTTATATTCTTCTTTTAGTTTTTTATATTTGCGCATAGCTATCATTCTACGAGCATGCGACTGAATCTTTATAATAGCCCACATTTTATGGCCATATTCCCGTCTGACAAGATAACCACGAGCATGAGCCTGTAAGCCGACTATGTGCCCTCTTAAGTGACGGAATCTATGGGAGAGTACTCGCGAACGTATGAGTGCCTGCAAACGCATATAGCCAACGCGCATTTTTTGATAACGTTTACGTTGAGCATAGCCCTTCCAAAAGCGTTGTACCGTTACGGCAGCCGAACGCATGCGCAGAAAGCGTCTACGATAAACCCAACCTCTTATGGTCCTTTGTAGTATCAATATCTTGCGCGTTAAAACTCGATCTCTTTCCTGCTCCAGAAACAAATCATGAGCATCTTTCAAAAACACCTTAGTATGACCCAATTGATAATCTGACTTGCCCAAAACCGAGGCACATATACGAGAAGTAGCCAAACAACAGTCAGTTCTATGAGCTGGTGGCACTCCCGGTATGAGGAATCTATAGCGCTCTACAAAATCCCGGAAACCATGTCTAATGGGATAACCGGCTCTTCTAATGCGTATGGTTTCCATCATTCCGGAATAACGTAATTGGCGACAACATAAGCCACGGTCAAACAGCATGGGCTTTTTCACCTCATTCGGTTTAATGCATCTAATAAAGAACGGTTGACAGGAGCATAGAGTCTTCATGAGAGCATCCAAACTTTTTTTAAACTGAGTCGACAAAGTAGGAGTCCGTTTGCGTGTTTCGGCTCCCATTTCTATGTCTTGATTAAATATTTGCCGCAAAAACTTATTACTACTTTGACTAACTAAATGTAGTAGGTCTGGACTGAAAGTATCACGATTCTTATCCAAGAAACCACTAGTATCATAAAATACCACCCCAGCAAAATGATTCAGACCAAAACTAGTATTTATATCCGATTTGGGTTTCAAATAGTTCTTATGTGTGCCATGAGTCTTGTGCAATTTAGCCAACATGGTGTGATCGGTACCCTTTGGAAATCTCGCTTCCTCGTCTATCAAGGCCATGATATTTAATTGTTTGATGGCTATCAAATCCAAAGCATCTTGATTATCTACAAACTCAATATGTTGCCAATTGATGCTCTCATGATTATACTCCTCTTGTTCCAACTTAAATATATGCTGAACGAAAAACTGTTGCAAGTTCTCATTGGCATAGTTTATGCAAAATTGCTCAAAACTATTTTGATCGAAGTTCTCGAAACCAAATATATCCAAAACACCAATGGCATTACGGGATGTGGCTCGTGGCTTGTAAATGGCAGTATTAATTTTACGTACTATGTGTACAAATAAACGTCCATAAATGCCTTTAACGAAGGCATCTCTTACATCTACCGATTGATCACGCGAAAGGGTTGACACAACAGTTTCGCCATGAGCAAAGAGAGTACGCCTTGTCAGAGCATCTATTAGAGGTTGTATGGGTAAACCCAAGAGGGCTGCTACTCTTTCAACATTAATGTGTTCGGGAATTTCTGTGGCATCTAGATTATCGACTACTGTAGCTTTATATTTTATATTGCCACAATGTAGCAGCGCAGCTAATAATTTAATAATTTCCCAGATTTCTTGATCGGTAAAAAGTAAGACTTTCATGGCCGATCTTATATCCGAAAATTCAGCTGTATCGTCGCGTCCTTCACAGGTAATGCAATCGCCGCCAGTTAGATATCTATTGAGAAAAGATAAATATAAATTTTCTTAGAGAGATCTGTTTAAAACAAGAAGAATGAGCTAAGTTTTAGGCAAACTTTAGTAATTGAAAAAGCTTTAGATTTTAAATATTTCTTAGAAAGAACTCTTTATAATATTATTAAATCAAGAAGGGAATAAGAATAGCTAAAGATTTTGTATCTCTAGCTACAAAAAAGCTTTGGAGTTTAAATAATTCTTAGAGAGAACTCTTTATAACAGGTAGACATACGTACACTATCGTCCAAAAGGATTTGCCATCCCTCCTCCTTAAATTTCAAAAGTCCATATCTCCATTATTTTGCAATGAAAACTCTTCAAATTTTAAACATATATTCTTTATTATTTACTTTTACTATTTACAAAAATATTTTTTTGAAACTACACTCTATTCTTAAATTTTAAATTCATCAATGTGACCATCTCAATTTCGTATAATTTCACAACATAGTCTTGGCATTCTTTGGCATTCTGGAGGGATTTGATTACATGCTTCTGCAGTTTATTTCACAGGTCTTCCTTAGATATAGCACAGGTAGTTCGAACCTTCCTGTTTAATTCGTCCCACAGTAACTCGATAGGATTGAGGGTGATTGAGGTGAACATTCCACAAATTTACAGGTTCTAGCTGCTTTTTGGGTCTCTAGATACTGCTTAAAAATTTGTTACTGTATCTTTTGGGTCATTATCGTGTTAAAATGTGACCGACCCACAATTCCTAATCCAGTGATCATGGTACGATCTTTCAGGACAGTTTTGTACTGGCTTTTATCGAATATTCCTTCGATTCTTCATAATTCATCAACATTTTCACCAGCAAAGTAACTGAAATCATTACAGAAACTACCCCGTGTCTGACTGTTGGCACTAGGCATGCAACCGACGTACGTTATCCAGCTGAGCGCCTCACTAAAACTCGTCTCTTGGAGCCAAACCCTTCAAACTTCGATTCATTGGACCAAAGGACCTTGCACTAATCGTTGAAAGCCCAGTTTTCATATTTTATATCCCACTCAAATCACATTCTTTTATATTGCGGGCGAAGATGAGGTTTTTCATGGCGGTCCTTCGTTTAAGCCAGCTGCTATAAGGCGGCTGCTGTTTATGTGGGCGGCTATTTATGTTAGGCGCCGATTCCGATTATACTTTGAGCTTCTTTGAGCCCACGCTAATCCTTTAGCCAATAAGGGTAAAATATGTACTCAGTAAAAAATTAAAAATTCCGTCTGTAATAATTTTATGACTTTTAAACGGAAATATGTGAATATGAAATCCCACATATTTTAAGGATGGAAAATACTTTTTGGAGGGTAGAGTATATCAAAAAGAAAATAAGAATAGATAAAGCTTGTGCAAACTTAAAGAATTGAAAAACTTTTAACATGTTGGAGTCCATCTGAATACTGGAGAGAAATAAATTTACAAGTTAAAAAGAAAAGAAGAAAGAACTTAGCTTATGGCAATCTTAAGGAATAGAAACCATTAAAGGCTTTTGAATTCACATAATTATTAGAGAGAACTCTTAATTATATGTATGCGTCAAAAAGAGAATAAAAATGGCAAAAACATTGGAATGAAAACACTTTAAGTCCGACTCAGTCTTATAGAAAACAAGAATGGACAAAGCTTTCAGCAATCTTAAGCTATTGAAAACTGTGAATATCTCGAAGTCCGACAGAGTGTGACAGGATCACAATAATACACCTTTCGGTAAAAAAAAGAATACAAACTAAAAATCTTTTCGCAATCTTAAGCAATAGAAATCATTGGGTTGTTTGATTCATCTTAGCCACAGCAGATGATTGAGAACACAAAAAATCTTTAAGAACATCTGAGTCGAACAAGACACAGAGATTGATTTCGGATAGTCTCAGCTTTAACGGATTTCTCGTAGAGCACCTTCTCATGAGTATACTCGGAGTCATGCAGAATTGAGATAATCCCAATCTTAATACAAGACAAGACACTTCAATAATTGGTTTTCAATTAAATCATTAATTCCTTGCCTAGAGACTGAATTCAAAATTTACGTGAGCACTTTTCCTAATAGACAATTTTCTCATTTACTCACCTATATTCCGAGGCATGGCCCAAATCCAAACGCCTCTTTTCTTCACCCGATAGACCCGCCAATATACAGTAGAATATATGATAATTACGCTCACTATGATTCTGTGAAACAATACGAGATTTTTCCAATAGATATTGTTCGATTTTAGCCCCCTCTATAACACCATTCACACTAAAGTGTATATCAATATATTTGCCGAAACTAAAAGAAAAAAATAAATAAAATGGATAGTATACAATATTGATTAATTTGAATAAATTCTAAATAAACTAACCGTGAAGAATTATCATTTCTTACTGTCTTGGCATTGCCAAAAGCTTCCAAAATAGGATTTGCTTCCAAGATCTGCTGTTCAATCCAAGAATGTTTGCCACTAATGGCAGCCAAATATTGTAAGATCAGCTTTGTGCTCTCGGTTTTGCCAGCGCCAGATTCTCCCGATATAACGATACACTGATCCTGGCGATAACGTTTCATATGAGCATAGGCATTATCGCCTATAGCAAAGATGTGTGGCGGCAATTCGCCAATCTTACGTTCTTTGTAAAGCTTAATTTGATCGGCGGTATAGATGGGTAGAATTTGATAGGGATTAACAGCTACCAAAATGGAACCGGTATAAGTCTGAGAATTAATAGAAATTTATATAAATTTAAGTTGTTTTTCAAAAGGGAAAGAGATGGAATTTAAAGGCTTCTTTACATAAATTAAATTGTCTTTATAACGTATTAGCAGATTTCTCAATATGCCAGCTTCATGTAGATCTCCCAACGAAATCATATCTTCGACTCCCTGCACGGAAGAGGCATGCATGGCCTTGATGCGCCTTTCCGGTGCCAGCCATATTTCATCGCCATCATCATCGCGTACTTGTATGCGTCTACCTTCGGCTGATACGACACGAGCACCAATGGCTACATCGAATTCTCTACCCGAAGCGGGTTCTATCCAGATGTAGTCACCCTAAATAATAAAAACAAAAAGAAAATTAAATATTTTAGCTGTTGCGAAATTTACGAAATAGCAATTCATTCTAAAGTTTCTTAAAATAGTAAAATTCGAAGTATTTCTTTGAATTTATTTGTAATTAAGTAAAAAACTAATATTCGCTTATTTAACGATTATCCTTATTTAGGTTTTGACCTAAAATTGCTTTAAAAGCTTCAATTTACTCTCAGTTATTTGAAAAGCTGTAAGTTTTTTTTTTGATAGGTTACCAAAAAATGTGGAGTTAGAAATTATGCGGGCTAATGATCGAAGATTAAATTAGAAATTATTGTAACCAATTTAAAATTTGTCCCAAATGTGTTCCTTTATAAGAAAATTTTTGTCTAATAACTTATGAAGTTCAACTTAATTAAAAGATATATGTAAATTTAACGCATTTTTATTTTTCTTCATTTACCTAAGTTTGTTTAAAAAATTATTTAAGTTTATCTTTTTTGAATTATCTTAATATTTTTGAAAAATTATTGACTGCGAAAATGGCTTAAGTGAAAAAATCAAAATTTTGTGTTTTTTATAACCTCCACATCACTATGCAGAGGATATATATGGGGGATTTCATGTCAAGTGCACCAACTTTTGAAACCGATGTCTTCCGATCGGGATGAAATTTGCACCAAGGTTAATTCTATTGGATAGTAGTACAGACACAATTTTTCAACAAGATCGGTCCAGATCTCTCTGAGTTAGAGGGGATAAAAATTTGACATTTTGGCCAAACAGGTGTTTTTTCTCATCCATGTAATTTACTACCTATTGTTCCTAGAAAATTTTCTCCCAAAGAGTTTAGATAGCTATTTCTTCAATATTTCGGAAAATAATACTTAAAAAAAAAAGATTTGTAGACTTTTTTTTTGCTAAATTAAAGCATTTTTTGCCTTTTTTTTCAAAAAGGGCATTTTTTTATTTTTTCATAAGAAAGCTTAGGATTTTTCCTTTAAGAGCTTTTTGGTCGCTTAGTGGGATGGGAGTGGGACATCTATCAAAATAAATGTTTTGTAACTCAAGACAACGGTTTTTAAATTTTTCACAAATGCACTATTTTGATTTTTTTCCGATTTGTGTCTAAAACCTTACAAATAAAACTTATACTGAGAAACTAGACAAACTAAACTTTCCGAAGGTATGTAACATACCTTCATAACATAAGAGAAGAGAATGGTTATCTGTAACCTGAAAGAGCTATTTGCAACATTTCAATCTGAACACGAGGATGTTAGAATTGGCTTCACGAAATTAACCCAAAAGAGGCCAAAACATTGCGTTTTGGCAGGAAGCTGCGGAACTCACACAGTATGCGTTTGCATCTACCATGTTAAACTGATGTTGAAGGAAATCAACTTAAAGTATTTAACAGATGATTCGGCAGAAGATTTACACGATTACCGCGATTGCCTTAAATTGACTCTGTGTCCTAATGCAACAACTTCTTGCCACTTAGGTGAATGTACCAATTACCCGAAAACCACATTCATCAAAGAAAATTTAATCAACTCTTTAGATCGAGAATATATAGAGGAGGTCAAATTTGATTCTTGGATTCAGACTGACAGATGCAAATTGAAAACAATCATTTTAAATGTGGATGATTTTGTGGAAGAAATGTGTACCGGATTGCTAAACTTGAGAACCCATGACTTTTTAGTCAAAGAGCAATGGTCATTCTTCAAGGATTTGAAGATACATTTGAAGTCTGGTGAATTCGTTATTTCATATGATTTCGCAGAAAACTATAAATATGTTCTTCAGGATGCCATACAAGCATTCCACTTCAATAACGACCAAGCAACTATATTCACAGTAGTTATTTACTACATGAAAGATGAAAAACTGGAACACAAAAGTATGGCAATCATATCCGACGATTTAAAACATGATACCGTTGCAGTTTATGAGTACCAGAAGAGAATGCTAAAATTTCTAAAATCTAAATTTACAGTAAAGAAGGTATACTATGTTTCGGACGGAGCTCGTCAACATTTTAAAAACAAAGGTAGCTTGGCAAATCTTATGGCCCATGAAAAAGATTTTGGAATGCCAGCTGAGTGGCATTTTCATCCTACTGCTCATGGTAAAGGAGCATGTGATGGTATTGGAGCAAACCTTAAAAGAAATGCAGCGAAGTATAGCTTCCAGTGCTCTCATCAAGATCGCATCTTAGATGCGACTGCTTTATTCCATTGGGCAAAGAGTTATTGTAAAGAAACTAAAATAGTTTTTAGTAGCAAAGAGGATCATCAGGAAACATTGAAAACACTGAAGAGCAGATTCGATGCTGCGGTAACAATCGATGGCACCGCTCAATACCATGCTTTTATACCGCTTGTCGATGGAAGACCCAAGTTGAAAAAGTTTTCTGCCTCTATTCAATGCGATTTCTTTCCAAAGGCAACAAATAAACTAGCAGCGAAATCAACAGCTGAACATAGTAACGCCAAGAAAGGATTGACAAAAAAACGCAGTAAATAAAGGCGACAAAAAAGCTGGATGAAAGACTGGGTATTTAAACATTTACAAGACTTAAATACTTCATCAGCTACAATAAATTAAGTATAAAACAAGTAAGAAAATTATAGTCGGTCTAGACCGACTATATGATACCCTATACCATGCGTTTAGAAACCCTATCTCTTAGGCCCAACTAACTGGACATTGAAAATAAGCAAAAACCAAATTTGAGTGGGATTTTTATTAATTTTTTTGGATGCAGATATGAAAAAGTTCTTATCGGATGCTATATCTAAAAAGGGACTAGGTCCAAAAATGGACCGATCCTGATCATGTTTGGTAAAGTCTCTTGTATTTTGCAAAAATATGTAAAAACAAAATTTGAGAAGAATCAGTGCAATATTTTTGTTTTTTAATAGATTTAAGTGAAGATCGGGAAGCAGCTCTATATGGGGTCAAAGGGATCATTTTTGGACTACTCATTAGTGGATGTAATGAACGCATACAAACCCAATTTGAGTAAGATCTATATGACAATTTGGATCTTATGGAAATTTATGTCGATTGCATATGGGTAATTTGTATGGGGGCTAGGTCTGAACATGGACCGATTCTCACCAATTTCAATAGCGTTCATCCCATGGCCGATAAAAGCTTATATACCAAATTTCATCAAAATATATTCATATTTGCGACCTGCAGTTTGATTACAAGCTTTACATGGACACACAGACGGACGGACGGACGGACGGACGGACGGACATTGTTAAATCAACTCAGAAAGTGATTCTGATTCGATCGGTATAATTAAAGATGGGTCTAGGTCAAATATTTTTGGTTGTTACAAACAGCAGCACAAAGTCATTATACCCAAACCACGTAGTGGTATAGGGTATAAATAGTTATGATATAAATGGATCTAATGCAATTAACATTAAATTTTAATAAATTATTTATATTTTTATTTTTAATATTATTATTATTATACATTAATTTAATTATTATTAAAAATAAATAAAAAATAATAATTTTTCAACATTTCTATAGAAAAAAAGCGATTTTTTCCTGAGGTTAACATATTCTGAGTATTACAGTATCGAGGGTATAAAATTTTAGGTAGGTATGTTATATACCTTCGGAAAGTTCAGTTTGTCTAGTTTCTCAGTATAAGTTTTATTTGTAAGGTTTTAGACACAAATAGGAAAAAATTCAAAATAGTGCATTTGTGAAAAATTGAAAAACCGTTGTCTTGAGTTACAAAACATTTATTTTGATAGATATCCCACTCCCATCCCACTAAGCGACGAAAAAGCTCTTAAAGGAAAAATCCTAAGCTTTCTTATGAAAAAATAAAAAAAAATAATAAAAATGCCCTTTTTGAAAAAAAGGCAAAAAATGCTTTAATTTAGCAAAAAAAAAGTCTACAAATTTTTTTTTTTTTTAAAGTATTTTTTCCGAAATACTGAAGAAATAGCTATCTAAACTCTTTGGGAGAAAATTTTCTAAGAACAATAGGTAATAAGTTACATGGATGAGAAAAAACACCTGTTTGGCCAAAATGTCAAATTTTGATCCCCTCTAACTCAGAGAGATCTGGACCGATATTGTTGAAAAATTGTGTCTAAACTACTATCCAATAGGATTAACCTTGGTGCAAATTTCATCCCGATCGGAAGACATCGGTTTCAAAAGTTGGTGCACTTGACATGAAATCCCCCATATCCGTTTTGCATTCCGTTTGCAAAGTATCAATTACTAAATTGCCACCCCATAAGGAGTATATATTCGTGATCCTTATAACAACTCGAGTCGATACAGCGATGTCAGTCTGTCCGGTCGTCCGTCTGTCTGTTAAAATCACGCTCATTCAATTAATAGACCTTGTTAATCTTAGGATAATATTATGTCATTATTTCGAGCAGGTTCATATTTAAAATGGTGTAAACCGGGCATCATTGTAACAAGATATGTCCTAACTACGGGAACACCTCTAAAAATGCTAAATATTCGGTGCGCTTGTTGTAATAATTTATAATTGGCATTAAGTTTTTCAAATTGTTTACTTTTTTAAATATTTTGGGTAGTTGTAATAATGAAAAGAAGTTAAAGGTAACTTTATTGCTCACTTTAGCTAAAGTTACCTTTAACTAACATTAACTTTAAAGGGAAGTTGTAATAATGGCCCTTACTTGTTTTTTTTTTTTAATAATTGTGTCTTTATTCAATTGATTACATTACAAATTTGTGCAAAAAAAAAAGAATTTTAATAAAATTTTTAACAAACATTCTCTTAAATTTTATTTCGTTAATATTTTGGCGTTAGTTATACGGGAGAGGATCAACTACCGTCTGTTAATAGACTACTATCAAAGTTTAGGCAAGCTCCGTTATTAAGTTTGTGTTTATTGCAGGTAGGTGCTGCGATTGCTGACAATTGATCATAAACGCGATCGTGTTACAACTTCAAAAAAAATGTTTGGCGTTGTACAACCTTAACTCGGATGAGTTTTTGCACCGTTTCTTAACAACACACGGTAGGCCAAGCAGCAGTCTAAACCATGAATTTCTCCCTGCGAACTGGCGTTGAAAAGGGTAGGCTGAAATATGTAGAATTGTTATCTCATTCGCCATATTCTCCGTATTTAGACCCCATTGACTTATATATATTCTATTTTCAAACCAATAATGGCTCGGCGGAAAGAGATTTAGCTCCAACAATGAAATTATTGTCCAACAAATGCTTATTTACGATACTTTGGAGGAAGTGTATTTAGCTGAATGCAGATAAATAAATCTTTTTAGCAAAAAAAATATTTTTCAAAAAGTCAAATATTTCTAGATTCGCTCACGGAGCTTTACCAGACACCATGTAAGTTAAAGTGTTAGTGTTAAGTAAAATTTACCAAAAATGTTTTTCTTCAAGTATTAAAAAAAAAACAAGTAAGAAAATTATAGTCGGCCTGGACCGACTATACGATACCCTATACAATGGGTTAGAAACCCTATCTCTTCGGTCCAACTAATTGGATATAGAAAATAAGCATAAACCAAATTTGAGTGGCATTGTTATTAATTTTTTTGGCTGCTGATATTTATTTATTTATTTATTGAAAGTATTATATAAAGATAAATTTATAAAATACAAAGAAGAAATAGTGTGGGCTACTAGGCCATTACACTATATATTTTGAATTTAAATTTCATTTAATACATTGGCAAGTCTAAGGATATTCTTAATTTTTGTTACTGTGTTCTTGTTATTGCAGTTGAGTACTTCTTCAAGTGGTTCATTTGTTGAGCTTATGGGACAATCTTTGAAGATGTGACTTAGTAAGTTCCTCTGAGCAATTTTCACATTGCCTTCGTTGCGTTCTTTCAAAAAAATGTTGTGTGCTAAATATTGTTGTTCCAACTCTGATTCTGGCTATTGTGATGCAGTCTTTCCTGCTGAAGTGTTTATTGTAAGAAGGTCGTGACGTACTGCTGTTGTGAGATTTTAAAAAGTTGTTTGATGTACTCCATCGTTGTTGTTGGAGCTCTAGTTGAATGTGTTTATGGAAGTTTATTATCACAGGCACAAAAGGTGGTACTTCTGTAATTAATGGATGATTGTTTGCATTTTTAGCAGCTTTGTCAGCGGATTCGTTACCTTTGATCCCTACGTGTCCTGGAATCCAAAGGATAATAATTTCATTAAGCAATATGGAATTACCGAGTACAAATTTTCTGCTTTCGCTATCAAGTTTTAGTGATTTGACTGCACTAAGACTGTCAGTACATATCAAAGATTTTTCTCGTTTTTTTGATGCATAGCATACAGCGTGCCTTATGGCTGCTAGTTCGGCTGCGAAAATGCCTGCATGATTAGGAAGAATAGATTGTTTAATGGTTTCGAAGTTTTCATTGTTTTGTTCAACGACAGCATATGAGGTGTTTCCATTAGAAAAAGACCCATCGGTAAATATTGTGGTGTTAGTATTATATTTTTCCTTTTCTCTTAAGTATAGTTGCTGGAAAATATCTAGATTAATTCCATCTTTTTTAATAGAGTTAAGTGTAGTATTAATGATTAATTTGGCATTAGATGGATTTTTTGTTGTTGTAATACTTGATCGAGATGGAAGTGGTATCTGCATTTCCTTGGCATAATTTATTATGTGTTTTATACTACAAGGATAGGGTAATTCCTCCAGGTCCATACATTTCCAGATCTGCTCGTATAAGCCGTGGTTGATGTTAGTTATCCCTTTAGCTAATAGCTTGATGGATTGTCTTTTTAAGATGGTTTCGAAGTCATTTATTTTGGCTTCTATTCTTAACGCATTAATAGGAGTTGCCTGAAGAATGCCTGTAGCTGTGCGAAAACATCTGTTTATGCTGGCGTTTATCTTGTTTATGTTTGTTTTTGTTGTCCAGCCATACATTGTTATACAGTGCTGAATAATGCCCTCTGTCAACGTGCGGCAAATTGAAATTGCAGTTTCCATATGAGGACCTTTCTGTTTGGTACAAACTATTTTTAAGAGATTATTGGTTCTTTTTAATTTATCGATGTTGTTCTGTATATGTTTGTTCCAAAGAATATTTTTTGTAAATGTTATACCGAGGATTCTCAATTCGGACTTTGTTGGGATATTTTGTCCTCTTATATGAAAGGATGTTAAATTACATTTGTATTTTTTGCAAACATGAATTATTTCACATTTGTTTATGGGGATAGATGCTCCTGTATTATTTGTCCATTCGTTTATTTCTAAATCGCACCGATTTAGAGATGTAGCGATTTCATTATGTGTGCCTGAAATTATGACAAATATGTTGTCTGCGTATATCGATATGTGGTCAATGCCATTGAGTCTTTTAAGTTTTACTAATAATGAGTTTACGTATGCTGTGTACAGTACCACAGAAAGTGGAGAGCCCTGTGGGACTCCATTATCTAATCTGCATGCCTTAGATAGAAAACCATCTACTCTTACTGATATTTTTCTATGAGAAAGAAAAGAATGTACAAGTTTTAATAAATTTTTTGGTACACCCCATTTGTGTAATTCTTGTATAACAACGAAATTGACAACTTTGTCAAATGCTTTTTCCAGATCTTCTGACAAAATGACCGAGTGTTTGTTTTTTCCTACATTTTCCTTTATTTTACTCTCAATTTGGTGAACTAATGTGAATACTCCTCTGTTGGGTAGGTATGCATGCTGTTCATTTACTATACTGGTTTGGCAGTGTTTCCACAATCGTTGTGAAATGATTTTGTCTAACACCTTCGATATGACGGACAACAGTGAGATTGGTCTATATCCCTCGATGCTATTTAAGTTTTTTCCAGGTTTTGGAATTGGTGATAAAACTGCATGTTTCCAAGCATGGGGGTATATTCCTTTAGTCAAAATATTGCAAAGTCTTAATTTGAAAGTTATTGAGGAGTTCTTTATCATTGCATAGCTGATTTTATCCAAGCCTGGTGTTGAACCCTTACATTTTTGCAGTGCATTTTTTAAATCAATTTTGGATATTGGTTCATTTAAACTGAGAATTTCGTTAGAATTGTTGCTAAGAAGATCAATGTCCAGCTGATTTTTTTCTTGTATAATTGTGGAACTAAACGAATTGTTGGAGCCAATTGAACACCACGAGTTTGCAAATGCATCTCCTATCTCTTCAGGGTGCGATAAAATTTGATTTTCTTGATAAATTGAAGGAAACCCGATTGACCTGGTTGACGTTATTTTTCTTACTTTATTCCACAATGTTCTAGAGTCTGCTTGGGGGTTGATTGAATTTAAAAAGTTTTCCCAAGTTTTTCGTTTGGCTTCTCTGCAGGCTTTGCGCACTAATGCACAATTTTTCCTATAATTTACAGCATGTGATAGAGTGTTTCTTCTTCTAAAAAGCTTCCAGGCTTTGTTTTTTTCTTTAATAAGCATTGCAATGTGAGTGTTGAACCATAGCGGGTTGTTTTGGTTGTTTTGTTTCGGGCCTTGACTTATCGGCATTGTTTTGTTTGCTGAGCTTCTTATAATTTTACCTAGTACTGCTGCTTCTTTGTTGATGTTATCGGAGAAAGGTGTGGAGTTAGATAATTCAGTCGTGCATTTAGAGAAAGAAACCCAGTCCGCACTTTTATCATTAAAATTTTTGACTTGTTTTTTTGTGTAATTGTTGTTGTTCACTTTCTGGATAAAAATTGGGAAGTGGTCACTCATTCCATGATCTAAACACTGCCAGCTTAGAGAGAGAGCTAAACCAACTGTAGCCATTGAGACGTCTATCGCTGTGAATGTATGTCTAGTGCTTAATAGTGTAGGAGATCCATCGTTTAAAAAAGTTAGATTTCTTTCGTTTGCAAAAAACTCCCATAAGTTTCCGGCTTGTGAAGTGTATTGGGAACCCCATATTGTGTTTTGTGTGTTAAGGTCTCCACATATCAAATGATGGTTAGAATCGAATAGAGGTATGGAGCTTATTAGTCCTTGATTTATTGATACATTTGTTTCTTTATAAATATTTGTAATATGTAAACTTTCTGCTCCACGAAGGGTTAATGTTTGATAGAGGAGATCCCCTGTGGATGTTATGTGTTGAGTGACATTCAGCGAATTCTTTATAAGAATTGCTATGCCCGATTTACAGTATGAATAGTCCTTGTTGTGATGAAATATTTGGTAACCTGGAATGTGTAAGAGATTTATATTTTTTTTTATTATGTGAGTTTCTTGTAGAATTATTATGTTTGGCTTATGTTTCTTTATTAATATTTCCAAAGCAAACTTGTTATTTAAAAAACCTTGGATGTTCCACTGAATTATAGAGAGATCTAGTCCTATATTCATAGAGAAAATAAAAAATAAGGAAGATGTTTATTTTTTTTCGTCATTTTGAGATTTTGTTTTTTCTTTTCCCATTTGGCTTTTAATGTCATCATAAATTGTTTTAGAGTATGGGGATAGGTAATTTCCAGGAGATTGTGTATCAAAGGTTTGTGATGTTCTTTTTGGTGTTGATAGATTAGTTTCTGTTTCGCTGTCAATTTCCATTGTAGAGTGATTTGTATTTTCTAGCGGGTGTTTAATGTTGTCAGTTTTTGTTGTTGAATTTGATTTTTTTCCTTCTGGTTTGTCTGTTGTTGTTGTTGTTCTTGTATGTTGTATTATTTCTTTTTGAGTTTTTTGTTTTACTTTTTCTTGATTTAAAATAGTTTTGTTGTTGATTTCAATAGTTGTTTTATCATTTTTTAACTGTTGTTTTTCTTTTTCGAATGTTACATTTTTTGTACTTTTGGTAATGTTTGCAAATGTAGGTTTAGGGTTATTTTTTGTGAATATTTGATGTGATTCTGGATTTAAGTTGTAAGTTTTCCAGGCTTCCCTGATAGTACATCTTTTGTCTATTTTAATCTTTAGAACAGCCTTGTGTTTTAGAAAAATGGACATGTAGATTCATATGAGGCATGAGTTTCGACACTACAATTTACGCAAAACTTCTTGCTGCAAGGGTTATGTGGTGTTATTTCTCCACATTCTCTGCATAGTTCTGGATTTTTGCAACGATTTTTCGTGTGTCCTAATTTTTGGCAGTTTTTGCATCTCATAGGGTTTGGGATGTATTCATTAATTTTAACTCTTTCCCAGCCAAGCTTAAGGTATTCAGGACGTCTTATCAGATCAAAAGTTATAACTGCTGCTCCTGTTGGTACGAGCTTATCATCTTCTTTCTTCATTATTTTCCTGATTTCGACAACTTTTTGATCTTTTAGACCTTCAATTAATTCATCTTCCGACAAATATATAATTTTTTTTGAGAAGATTTTGCCTTGTACATAATTAAGGGCTTTATGGTAAGTAATTGAAACTTGGATTGTGTCAATGTAATTTGCTTTCCTAAATTTTTCGGCAGCCTTTAGGTTTTTGGTTTTTATAAGGAGATCACCTGATTTGAGTTCAACTACATCAGTATATTCTTTTGAGATAAAATTTAAACCCTTTTCTATTTGAAAAACATTATATGCTGAAATCGGTTTTGATGTTAATTCCTTATTTATATTGGTTGATATGACAAGATAACGTGGAATATGATCGTCGCACTGTCTTATTTCTGGAAGAGAGATGAATTCATCATCGCGAAAGCGTTCGCGATAAGTCTTCGTTGGAACCGAGTTCCCTGAACCGATTATGGTTCAGGGGATAAGAACCATTCATTTTCGGGTGGCTCAACCCTTGAAAAGATGGAGAATTTTATACTTTCAGAAAAAAAAGTATTATTTTTTTTTTTTATAAAGAGAATATAAGGTTTTTTTTGAGAGTTTATTAACGTGATAACCGGTTTATTGAATTATGTGCACACAACTAGAAAAACGACTTAACACGGCGATTGCCTGAGCAAGACTGGAGGCTGCTGATATGAAAAAGTTCAAATCGGGTGCTATATTTAAATGGGGACTAGGTCAAAGTCACTTATATTTTGAAAAAATATATACAAACCAAATTTGAGAAAAATCTGTGCAATATTTTTTTTTTTTTTGATAGATTTAAGTGAAGATCGGGAAGCAGCTCTATATGGGGCCTATGACTAAGAATTGTCCTATAGGGATTATTTTTAGACTACTGACTAATGGATATAATAACCACATACAAACCCAATTTGATTGAGATCTATATGATAATTTGGATCTTATGGCAATTTATGTCGATTTCATATTGGTCATTTGTATGGGGACTAGGTCTGAACATGGACCGAATTACACCAATTTCAATAGCGTTCATCCTATGGCCGATAAAATCTTATATACCAAATTTCATCAAAATATATATTTGCGACCTGTTGTTTGATTACAAGGTTTACATGGACCCACAGACGGACGGACGGACATCGCTAAATTGACTCAGAAAGTGATTCTGAGTCAATCGGTATAATAAAAGATGAGTCTAGGTCAAATATTTTTGGTAGTTACAAATAGCAGCACAAAGTCACTCTACCCAAACCACATAGTGGTATAGGGTATAAAAACTGTCTCCCTAGTTATTCTATTTTAATTAAAAACTGCTCAGTACAACTGTGTTTAAAATAATACAGGGTGGCCTAAAATTAACGAAGGGGTTTCAATTGCTTATAACTTTTTATTGGTCATAGGCCCCACATAGAGCTGCTTCCCGATCTTCACTTAAATCTATCACAAAACAAAAATATTGCACTGATTAATCTCAAATTTTGTTTGTATATATTTTCGCAAAATACAAGAGACTTTACCAACCATGGTCAGGATCGGTGCATTTTTGGACCTAGTCCCCATATAGACATAGCATCCGATATGAACTTTTTCATATCTGCAGCCAAAAAAATTAATAAAAATGCCACTCAAATTTGGTTTATGCTTATTTTCTATATCCAATTAGTTGGGTCTAAGAGATAGGGTCTCTAAACGCATTGTATAGGGTATCGTATAGTCGGTCTAGACCGACTATAATTTTCTTACTTGTTTATTATATTTTTTTTTTTTTATTTTCTTTTCAGTATTTTGTAAAGAAGACTTGGGGATTTTAAAATGGAGCAGTACTCAATTGAACAACGTGCCCAAATTGTTGAGCTTTATTTTTCAAATCAAAGATCCATTGTTTTGACTCAGCGTGCATATCGTCATTATTTTAATGTGCGAGTTGGACCCTCAGAGTCAACAATAAACCGTCTGGTTGCAAATTTTCGACAACAAGGGGCAGTAAAGAAACTTCCTGGTGCTGGCAGAGGACGAAAGGTGCACACGGATGACAATATTGAACTGGTACGGAGGAGTATTCGGGAAGATGGAGAAACATCAACCAGGAGACGTTCGACACAACTTGGCCTCTCACGAGCGTCGCTGCAGAGAATTTTGCACACAATAGGAATGTTTCCATACAAGATTCAGCTTGTCCAATAATTGAAACCGACAGTTTACCAGCAACGACTAGATTGTGCAGTTTTTTTCCGGTAAAAAGCAGAAGAAAATCATAATTTTATTCATAATTTGATTATGAGCGACGAAACCCATTTCCAATTAAGTGGGTTCGTTAATAAGCAAAACTGCAGGATATGGGCTACGGAAAATCCGAGAGTATTTCAACAGCGAGAATTACACCCACCTAAGTGTACAGTTTGGTGCGGTGTTTCATCGGAAAGGATAATTGGTCCCTATTATTTTGAAAATGAACACGGGGTCGCCGTTTCCGTTAATGGTGTCAGATATCGGACAATGTTGGAAAATTTTTTAAGGCCAGCCGTGGAAAATTATCCGCAAGTACGGTTTCAGCAAGATGGAGCCACAGCGCACACTGCAAGGGACACAATGGCTCTTTTACGGGACATCTTTGGTGAACGAATTATTTCGCGTACAAGTGATTTTATTTGGCCTCCACGTTCACCGGATTTAACCGCTCCAGACTGTTTTAATTGGGGTTATTTGAAAGGAAAAGTCTACATTAATAATCCTAGAACCATCCAGCAATTAAAAAGCAATATACGCGACGAAATAAACAACATAACACCTGAAGTTTTGCGAAAGATTATGGAAAATGTGTTGGAAAGAACACGAATTTGCGAAGCAGAAAATGGCCACCACTTGCGAGATATTATTTTTCATAACTAAACTAAAAATATTCCCCATTTATGTATATACTGTATTAAAAAAAAAATTATTTTTTCTTAAATAAAAAGTTATAACGAATTCAAACCTCTTCGTTAATTTTGGGCCACTCTGTAGAAGCGCTGGTGTTTCTATACCCTCTACATCATCACTGTGTAGAGATTGTATATCAGTTTGTCAATCCATTTGTAACTCATCGAAACAAATTCCGGAGATCACATATACCATATATATTCTTGATCCTTATAAAAGGAGAGGTCGATTTAGTGATGTCCGTCCAAGTCGAGTTTGTCATGCTGCTCAGGCCTAAAATGTTCGTCATAATCTGCAGGAGCTTGGTATTACATTTGGACCCTCTAGCTCCAATAGCTGAGGAATGACATACGAAAATGTAATGATACTCCGATAACGTTTCATATAAAAATCTAAAAATAGTGAAAACAGAACACGTGCATATCGAATGGATAAGCGATGGATACACATTTCGGATTGTTTGTTATTTTTGTTGTGTTTTTTTTTTTTTTTTTTTTTGTACATGTGAACAACAACAAGCGAACAAAATATGTTAGCATCGCTAATAAATAAACAAAAATGTAATTGTATGTGTTAAAATTTATGCTGATTAATAATTGTTTTTAATTAAAAAAGCACAGAACTACCTACATTTTTTGTAAATATCTTATTGCTTTTAAACATCAATGTAAAAATCTAGCCATGATAATGTGAAATCTAGCCGTTTTTGTGCTCACAACTTTGGTAATAATAATGTGTTTAGAACAGGGGTGGAGGGTATCAAAGATTCGGCACAGACGAATTTAATGTTCATATGCTTTATAAGCTATATTCGTTAATGTAGCAACTTTCTAACCATGCTTTATTCTAACGGCACTTCTAACGGGACGTAAGAAGTAAAATATAAAAGAGAATTTTAAGACAACTTTAATATGCAAAATGTCAATCATTCATTTCTATAATGGTTCTTCATTTGAATTGATCAAAAAATAAGAGTGTGAAAGATTTTTGAAAAAAAGAATTAAGATTGATCTATTCCGATTTTAATAGAAGGACGTGGAAAACACTGCTCGGAAAAACACGGAAAAAACTATCGGAAAATAATTGAAATCTTGGGATGCTCCCACAAAATGATAGCAAATACCTTTTCGTATAAAATTCAAGCCGAAACACATGGGCGAAAACCGCCGCATAGCACGATATAGTAAAGGCGACCCTTGAGCATTATCAAGAAAGATCCAAAAGGAAATTAATCTTGAAGTGAGTACTGTTATCATACGCAGGTGTTTATTTACCAGATGTCAAAAAAAAGGAGCTGCACTCTAGAAGTTCGATCAAGAACATATCGATTTGCCAAAAGAAAAATGGAGAAATGTTTTGTGGGCAGACGAGAGAAAAATTGTTTTGTTTAGTGGAACTGGATGCAGACAGTATGTCCGACGTCCAGCTAATACTGAATACAGAGCACAATTTACAAAAAAAAAAAAAAAAAAAAACTTTAAAACATTGTGGTGATAAAATAATGATTGGCGAACTTTCTCATTCAACGGAGTTAGTCCCATTCATCAAATAGAAGCAATCATGAAAGTGCATGTGAAAATAATGGAGGCCTTGATGTTACCATATGCTGATTGGAACATCTATGGGGAGATGTTAAGAAAAGTGTTTCAGAGAAGACACCATTAAATATAGAATAGCTGTGGAACGCATCACGGAATGCGTGGCAGGAAATCCCATTACAGCATTGTCGGGATCTTATTGACTCTATGCCTATGTGCTGCAGTCATCAAAAGTAACATAGCTAGTGGAGAGACTACAAAATCCAACTTTTTTCCATGACAGAAAGTCTGACAAAAACTTATTCATTAATTTGAAGTTTCATTCGATTTTGACGTGTAAGTATATTAAAATGACGCAACTTAAATTAAAGTGAAATTATTAATTTCATTCTAAAAAAGGATTCACGCAAAATCTCGGGCCTTTTCTTGCATTTTTTCTTCTTCAATTTGTATTTTTAGTTTTTTAACTATTTTAAAGCATTGAGTACAAGAACGATTTTGGTTCTGTACGGTTCAAAGACATTTTGGAAATGAAATGTCTAAACATAATTTGCCCACTTTGCCCGCATTCTGTCTCATATTGTTTCTCTGACTCGAACATGAACAGTGCCATGAATTATAGCTAGTCGAAACACCGTGTAAAGGCTAACTAACAAAATGATAAATATATCTAAATTGTTAATAATAATGAATTTCGATGCCATTTTATTATTAAATATTTAAATGTGTATTAATAGGCTTATTATTTTGAACATTATTTTTGAAATAATTTTCTTTAAACAATTTATCTTTTTTTTTATTTTTTTTAGCTTTAATTATATTATACATATGTCAGTAAATTAAGTATTTCTTAATAATAAATTTAACTAAAAGAGAAATTAAATTTCTTGCTTAAAATAAACTTTAATTTTTAATTAAGGGCGCTCTTATTACGATGAACACAACTGTACTATATATGTATGCGTAATGCGGTATATTTTCTAAGAAGTTTTATTTAATAAAATAATTGTTTGAATTTCTTATTTACACTTTTTTGGAAGTTTTTAAATTTAAGTAGTTTTAGTACTTTTACTATTATAGGATGGTTTAAAAAAGAGATCGCAGTGGTATTCTCTCGTAAGCGTCCTAAATGTTGTAGAAAAAAATATATACCCAAAAGTAAATATTGTATCTTTACTAACTGGTTTATGTTTGTTAAACATTCTATAAGCAAAAATTAAAAAAAAAAAATAATAATGATAATTTGTAAAGGAAAAACTTAGGTAATTATGCATTGCTTTAAAGGTGGCCAAAAATCAATGAGGAAAGTCAGCTAAATTAAATTTCTTAAAATTTACATCGATTTAAGAAATATCTTTGTATTTTACACAACTTTTTATTCACAATATTTTCGTGTTTAACATCTTTATTTCTGTTTTTTATATTTATTGTTTTGTTACATAAACAAATAGACTTGACCTTCTTTTCCACGCCTCATTGAATTTCTTAAAGGTTTCCCCGACCTTGTCATTGAGTATTAATGGTTCTTTATATTCTAAAGTTAAGCCTGCTTAAAACATTGAAACATTTTTATAAACATTCCATTAAACTGAAGTAATTTTGTTGTTATATGCTATATTTATGTATTGTATTGTATTAACATCTTTTATGTTCAAACACCACAGGAAACTATGTAACGACATGTTTATACGAGTATGTAATTTAAGTAAAGTTATTTTTTTTAAAGCTTAGCTTAACAAACCGCAACATGATTTTTAAAATACATTATACTCTAGTTATACACTTCACCTTTTCAGCTTTGTTAATTTATTGTGTTTCTCCAAACCAAACTAACAATTTTAAATCATTTCTATATCGGTTTATTTCATTTGAAATCCATTTACCATGGCAAATGCCAATTTGACATTTATAGGTTAAAAATTGGTTTGTTTGTTTTTAAGAACTTTAGTTTATTTGGATTGAAAGAAAAATCTAGTTTTATGGTGACATTTAAAATATTGTTTGCTTTTAGTTTACTGCCATTAGTGGTTGGATTTTTTTTTTCCGAGAATGTTTTCAGGCCGCTAAGTAGTATTTCCAATTATATAATAAATAAAAATGTATTATTTTAAATGCAAAAAGCAAATAAAACCAAAAAAAACAATGACCCAAATCTTTTTTCAAGTGTAACGCACCAGACACTATAAATTTAACATTTTTGGTTGGTTTTTAGACTTAATGATGTTAATGTTTACTGTGTGGTTAATAATAAGTAAAAAATATATATGTATATATACATAGCTTTATTTGATTTAGGCTATTTTTATATTATTTACCTTATATACATATAAGTATACCATACTTAATTTGAACATAATTAAGTACTTTAGTATTTTAGTACTTTTTTTAATTTTTTTTAGATGATTTGGATAATTTCAGAAAGCTTTAACATTATTTACATACATTTTTACATGGTATACGTTAATTTTACATTATTTACCGCATGTAAAAGATAAAATTTTTTAAAACTGTGTAATATTAAAAAATTTGCACAGCTAAAAGAAAATTGCGCCTTGTTTACATAATGTCAAAAATAATGAAACTGTATATTTCAATCGTTTTCAAACGAATAATCAAATATTTTGAGGTAATATCTCCATGATGAAAAAATGAAGGTACGTTTTTTAATATTTAACAATTTTTTTTTAATTCAAAATATAAAGTTACTTTTATAATAATGTAAACGGTCAACTTTTAATTCGTTTACATTAAGTTCTTGCATTATAAAACAAGTAAGAAAATTATAGTCGGTCTAGACCGACTATATGATACCCTATACCATGCGTTTAGAGACCCTACCTCATAGGCCCAACGAACTGGACATAGAAAATAAGCATAAATCAAATTTGAGTGGGATTTTTATAAATGTTTTTGTCTGCAGATATGAAAAAGTTCATATCGGATGCAATATCTATATGAGGACTAGGCCCAAAAATGAACCGATCCTGATCATGTTTGGTAAGGACTCTTGTATTTTGCAAAAATATATACAAACAAAATTTGAGAAGAATCAGTGCAATATTTTTGTTTTTTGATAGATTTACGTGAAGATCGGGAAGCAGTTCAATATGGGACCTACGACTAAGAGTTGTCCCATAGGAATAATTTTTGATTAATGGATGTAATAAACACATACAAACCCAATTTGACTAAGATTTATATGATAATTTGGATCTTATGGCAATTTAAGTCGATTTCATAGGGGTCATTTGTATGGGGGCTAGGTCTGAACATGGACCGATTCTCGCCAATTTCAATTTCATCCTATGGCCGATAAAAGCTTATGTACCAAATTTCATCAAAATATATTCATATTTGCGACCTGCAGTTTGATTACAAGCTTTACATGGACACACAGACGGACGGACGGACGGACGGACATCGTTAAATCGAATCAGATAGTGATTCTGATTCGATCGGTATAATTAAAGATGGGTCTAGGTCAAATATTTTTGGTAGTTACAAACAGCAGCACAAAGTCATTATACCCAAACCACGTAGTGGTATAGGGTATAAACAGTTTATACATTATTAACCATATGTAAATAATAAGAAATTAAAAAAAGGGATTTAAATAGGGCTTGCAATACCGGGATCCCGGTTTCCAGGACCGACATTTTTTAATCCCGTTCAATACCGGTATTAATGACCACTTGATACCGGTATCCGATATTAATTTTTTTTTTGCTTTAAGTTAGCATTCATATAATTTTTAAACTATTTTATTTTTTATAAGTGATTTTAAGGTGTTGTCATGTTTAAAGATTAAGGCTAATTTTGAAATTTACGTACAGTTGGAGTGGCCCTACTGAAGTATTTTGTTTTTTTTTTAATTTTCCTTCAGTTCAGAGGGCGTACACTCTCATAGTTCAACTGTTTGAGCTGAGTTTTCTTTTTAAATGATCGTCTTGAATTTGCTCATCGATCCCTCTTTTGCGATTTTTAATTTCGGCTGAAATTTCTGAAATTGTTCTCCAAACAATGGTTTTTTTGAAAAAAAAAAAGATTTTTGGCGCAAGTGTGACCCTACGGAGCACAAGAATGTTTTTTTTTCAAAAATTTTCAGCTGAGAGTCTTCGTTGCGATAAGTACTAAAAAACTGTCTGCGTGAAACTGTGGGAAAAAATTTTTCATTTTCCATTCTGAAAAAATTGTTGAGTATTCCATGAATAATTCTGAAGACTTTTTATTCAATAAATTTTCTTCCAAAAGTACATAATCTTCCAATAAAAACATCGCTTCTCCACGAAAAGTTTTGGAACATTAGGGCTGTTTTTTGGAAAAATTAAAAATGTAAAATTTTCCCCCGCAATTTCACGTAGACAGCTGTTGCATTTATCGCAACGAACATGTTCTCAATATCGTCATCGTCGACGTCTCCGAGTCATCTGCTGATTCAATTTTTTTTATTTCGATGACAATGAAAGAAAAATTATTTTATTTATTAATATTTTTTCTTTTTTTTCAGTGTAGTTTCGCTTTTTTGCGTTTTTTAATTACCGGTATTAATACCGGAATCCTGGTATTAATATAATGATATACCGAAATTCCGGGTTTGAAAATTTGGTCCGGTATTGCAAGCCTGAGTTTTAAAGGAATTTTGATAATTTAAAGCAAATTTTACATTATTTACATGATTTTTTTACATTATGTAACCAAATTTTACATTATTTACCATATATAAATAATACCAAAAACATAAACAAATAAATTAATATTTTATTCCTAAAAAAAGAGAACTTTTACATCTTTACAAACATTTTTACAAGACATAAAATATTTTTACATTATTTAACGCATGTAAAAACTAAAAAATTTTTAAAACTGAGTAATATTAACAAATTTACACAACTAGAAGAAAATTTTACATTTTTTACATAATGTCAATAATAATCGTAATAATATATTTTAATCGGTTTCAAATGAATTATCAAATATTTTAAGGTGATTTCTCTATGATGAAAAAATGTAGGTATATTTGGACATATTTCTAATTTTTTCGTTTTGAAAATTTTAAATATAAAGTTACTTCTATAATAATGTAAACGGTCAACTTCTAATTTGTTTACATTAAATTCTTGCATGATAAAAACATTTTTTAGATTATTAACCGTATGTAAATAATAAGTTAAAATAGGATTAAAAATTCCGACAATTTAAAGCAACTGCATTATTTATCTGTTTTTTTTTTACATTATCTGTATTATAAATAATACAAAAAAATTAAATAAATTAATATTTTATTTTTAGGGCAATTTGCTAAAACTTTGACATACATACATACAATTTTTACAAGGTATATGCTATTTTAACATTATTTACCTGAAAAAAATTAAAAAACTGTGCACTATGAAAAAATTTACACAGCTAAAATAAAATTGGTCATTGTTTACATAATGTCAACAATAATGAAACTATGTATTTTAATCGTTTTCAAATGAATTATCAAATATTTCATGGTCATTTCTCTATAATGAACAAATGAATTTTGAAATATATATAAATTTTTTTTAAATTCACTATTCTATAGAAAATTAATAAAATATGTTTCAAAATTGGGAGGCTAAAACAAACTAAAAATAATTTTACTTTCTTTTATTTGGCGTTTGTAAAAATTGGTTGATTTAAGAATTAATTTATATATTTTACATTCGGTAAAAAATTGATAAAATATTTAATTTTTATCAAAGTAATACCAATACAACTACTACTTGCATATATTTAGTCCCTTAAAAGGCAAGTTGACATTGTTTACATGATGTTAATAATTAGAAAAGTTCTCAAATTAGTGTATTCAAGTTAGTGTATTCTTAATATAATAATATAAGGTTTTGAAAAATTTTACGTTGTTTGTGTGATGTAATAGAAATTAGGTAAACAATTTAATTTTCAATTAAAAATAATATTCAAACTTCATTGAATACATTTTGCACACGATATGTCTTAATATGATAATCTTAGGCTTTTTTATATTTACATGTGAAAAATGGGTAAAATATTATATTTTATAACGTAAATAATAAATAACATATATTTAGTCTCTTAAAAGCTTAGTTTACATTGTTTACGCGATGTAAAAAATTAGTAATCGAGCATTTTTGTATGATAAACTTGGGCTTTGGTACTTTGAACATTGTTTATATGATGTTTATAGGTAAACAATTTCATTTGCTATAAAGTTGTTAAATTTTATATGTCCCAGATATTTTAAATTTCTTTTCGTTCAGAGGTTTAATCGTCGCATCCGTTTTCGAAATTTTTCGATCGAAATTATTTTTTATTTCTCAAAATAAGATACTAAGCATAATTTTACTCTCTCAAAGTTAATGAATTATGGGCTCTAGTTGAGAGTTAAAGTGAAACGAGGTGTGACGTTTGTGCTTCTTCTTTAAATAATAAACCAAAATATGGAATTTCGATTGTTTTTTTTTTGATATCGAAAGCTGCGATTAGTCTCTTGATGTTAAAATCGTTCGATTTAAGATGTTTTTTAAATTATCTATTCAAAAAAAAAGATATTTTGTATATTTTATATATTTTTTTAAAATATATTTTACATGCGAAATACATTATTGGCAAAATGTAAACAATGAACAAATTTAATGGTCTTAAAAAAAAAATAGCTAGAAAAATTGCAATTTTTATTCTGTGGTAAAGAAAAATATTTTTTTTTATTGGTTTAAATTGTATAATTGTGTTTTAAAATATTATTATTCTATAATTTTTAAATTCTTTACATAATGTAAATTTTTACATTCTTTGCATAATGTATATTTTTACATTCTTTACATAATATAAAAATTGGATAAAATATGTATTTTTCTAATAATTAATCACAACGATTTTCGGAAACCCTTTTTAAAAATATCCAGATTATTTTTAGGTTATGCTTGGGAAAATATTAAATTTTTTACATAATTTCAACCAAAAAAAAATCATATTTAAATCATATAACATTTTCAAAGTATGCATATTGAAATTCTCAGGTTTGTTAACGTTTTCTTTGTTTACCTTATGTAAAGTATGTATAATATATGAAATATATTCGCAAAATGAAAAGTTTATATGCATTTTTTCCCATCTAATTGTTTACCGAAAAAACTTAACTGGAAAACTTTGAAATTCTAAACCCTTTATGTTCTCAAGAACTTTTTTGCAATAAACATTACAAAAAAGTCTTATATTTATGACGCCAAGTTATAATAAAAAGATGCATATATTAGATATGAACCAAAATACCATTAAAAACAGTTTCCCAGCACTTCACAAACATAATAAAATCTCATAAATACTTTCTTAAGAACTAGACTTCTTAACAAAAAATTAATAAACAACATATTTTACTTACGCGTGTTACAATCACCATTTTTATTGCCCTTCATTGACCATTTAAGTTTTTGAATGAAGAAATTTAGAGAATCTAAAAATAAAAGAGAAAATTTATAAAATTAATTTTATATTTCTATGAACATAGTAAAAACTTTAAGTCTCGCTCAGTGTAAAGATTATATAAAATAAAAACAAACAAACTATTATTATATGACGAAAACGCCATAGCTAAATATTAAGGTGAAGTTGAAGTTTACGGTAAATTAACGAGCTAACGCTTAAATGAACACTGAGCAAGCTTTTCGTTTACTAGTATTATAATCGTCATCGTCACACATATGAAGTATCCCAGCAAAAGTTTGACGATAAATGGAACTGTCAATAAGATGCTCCAAATGTATAGGTTTTATATGTTAAAAAAAAACCTGAGAAAACGCAAAGTTAGAGTGTTAAATTCTTTATCTAATAGCGGGTAATCCCTACCTAGTCTAATCTCAAAATTAAAATCATTTTATATTATATGAACTAATGTCAACAAATTTACATTTTAAAAGTATTTAAATGGGAAACGTATCTGGGAAATAAGACCTAGGAAGCAATTGTGTATAAAGCTCTCTTTCAAATCCTCTAACTATTAAATACAAATAGAGATTATCCTAATATTATAATATAATATCTATAATATTAATGGGCTAGGCGATTTCTTATGACCGATGTTTTGTTCTACCGTTTTATCTCGATTTTGACCAAACGTATATTATTTGAAAGACATTTCTTTTTAGCCGTTTTGCAGATTTACAGATTTTTAAATTTTTTCTTTTATTTTGAGTTAATTGCATTTAAAGTTGCTACTAATACATACATAAAATTATACATATCGTCGCTGCTCCGACGTGATGGGTTGTGTGTTTCCTTACAAGGTTTGAGGAGAGCAAAAAAACTGTTTTATTTCTTAATTACGCGAAATTTTTTGAAGCCACTCGTTTTACAGAAACCTTATCTCAATTACTTTATATGTGCCATAAAAAAAATTCAGATTATCTTGCCATTAGGGAGCTGTAAAGGAATTACACAAAAAACTACACATAACCCATTTTGTTTATAGCATTTCTATTAAAAATATTTTTTAATTTGTAATATTTTTTACACATAATTTTCATAATTTTAATAAAATTCCAGGAATTAATTATAAAAATAAGTAAATGGGCACTAAGTACTCATTACGACTAACTATATTAATCGTTCTATATCTGATAAAGACATTAATTACATGGATCATATGCACTCATATTATTATCTTTTTGCAGACATTATATAATTAACGTTTATGAAAAGTTTGCTAAAAGCCGTATGATTTAAACCAGTGGCTGGACTTTTAAAATGTTGTACTTAAAGTCACCATATTGATATAAAATATTAAAACTAAATTTTATTCAATATTTGATTCATAACAAAAATAATAATAATATAGTAATAATAATAATAAAAATAACAAATTAATAAGAAACAGATTAGTAATGAATATAATTAACTAAAAATTAGTAATGCAGATTATCATAAAATGCATGGAAATCTTTATGCATATATGTTTTTAATGATTGCAGACTCTTGTATTTAGATTCTTCTATTTTTGGTGGCGTCTCTTACAAAGGTTTTACTTCACCTCGAGTCTTTTTATTTCTCTTTTGTTGTAAGATGCTCCAGTCATCTGAGTGACGTATTTTGTATTTTACCTTGTTTTCTTCATATGTTATTGCACGTATACTGGTAACAGTGTCCTCTCCTGGTTTTATTGATTTAAAATTTCCCCGAACTTGCTCAAAATTTTTAAAGAATGAATGTTCTAAACAAGGTTCAGAAAATACACACGTGAAACACACAATGTTCTGTTCAAAAGCAGCCAACACATATCTTTATTTTCATATCAATTATGTGCTTTTCTAAATTTTCTACGGTGCCCAACACAACCATGACTGTGTTCGTTTTAATATTTCGTTATTTACACGAACATTTTTGTATCACGTACTTTTTGTTTCAATCACACATAAAGCACACATTTTTGAGTGTTGCTTTATTTGAAGTTCATGTTCTGGTACGTGTACTGAAAAAAAAACAAAACATGTACAATAAACAGGTTCGAGTTCAGTTATATTTTAAGTCATGTTGTGGCTCGTGTAGTAAGAAAAAACAGAACATGTACAATAAACAGGTTCGAGTTCAGTTATATTTTAAGTCGTGTTTTTCGAGTTCAGTTATATTTTAAGTCGTGTTTAAAATATAACTGAACTCGAACCTGTTTATTGTACATGTTCTGTTTTTCCTTACTACACAAGCCACAACACGACTTAAAATATAACTGAACTCGAACCTGTTTATTGTACATGTTTTTTTTTTTTTTTCAGTACACGTACCAGAACATGAACTTCAAATAAAGCAACACTCAAAAATGTGTGCTTTATGTGTGATTGAAACAAAAAGTACGTGATACAAAAATGTTCGTGTAAATAACGAAATATTAAAACGAACACAGTCATGGTTGTGTTGGGCACCGAAGAAAATTTAAAAACAAACATAATTGATATGAAAATAAAAATATGTGTGTGTTGGTCTAAGTTATGTTTGTTTACATATATGTACGAGTTTTTTATTCAGTGTGTGTTTTTTTCTGAACTCTGGTTCTAAATAATTGATTATAAAGGGTCCGCCAAATAACTTTTTTTTTTTTGAAAATGCTATAAAAAAAAACTACTGAATATCATCTCAAATTTCTTTTTTTATTTGAAAGTACAATCCTTCCGCTTAATAATGGAAAATAATTTCATTCAAATGGCTACCTAGGCTGGCCATGCAGTAGCCTACACGATCGGTTCAATTTTTAAGCACATTATCGATTGTCTGCAGCTGTATTTCACCAATGGCTTCACGAATATTGTCCTTTAAAGCGTCAATTGTCTCTGGCTTGTTGGCGTAACACTTATCTTTGAGGGCACCCCACAAATAATAGTCCAACGGTGTCAAATCGCAGCTCCGAGGTGGCCAAACGACATAAAAACAGAGCGCAAAACATCGAGTGTAGCTTCGGCTGTGTGGCACGTAAAACCTGTTGAAATCAAATGTTGCCAATATCCTCCTCTTCAATTTTTGTGAACAAAAATTCGTTCAACATGGCCCGATAACGATCGCCATTGACTGTAACGGCCACTCCTTGCTCATTTTCGAAGAAAAATGGCCCAATTATGCCTCTGGACCAAAATCCGCACCAAACAGTGACTCGTTTTAGGTGTGTCGGCTTTTCAATGTATGCGTGCGGGTTTTCTGTGCCCCAAATGCGACAATTTTGCTTATTTACATACCCGCCAAGATCAAAATGAGCTACATCTGAAAAGATGATTTTTTTTGGCAAAATCGGCATCTTCTGTAAGTCGATCGCAGGCCCACTTAGCGAAGCGAAAACGCATTGGATGGTCAGTTGGCTTCAACTCCTGAACCAATTGGACTTTGTATGGCGTCATACCAAGGTCTTTATGCAAAATTCGTCTCAATGATGCCTCCGAAATGTTCAATTCTTGAGAACGACGGTGAATTGATGTTGATGGCGCTTCACGCACTCTTTCTGCCACAGCAGTAATATTCTCGGGTGTACGCACTGTTTTTGGCTTTTCACGCTTTGGTTTATCGATGAGGATGCCAGTTTCTTTCACTTTTTTCACAAGATAACGAACATACGGAGCTGACGGTGCTTCTCTTCTTCCAAAATCCGTACGCAATTTTCGCACACATTCTACAACATTACCATGATTTTCAAAGTAATGTCGCAATATTTCCCAGCGTTGTTCAAGCGTATACACAACCATATTCGTTCAGCGGAAGGATAAAACTAATTATCTGTTAAATCAGACATGAGCTAAGTGTTACCATTCACGAAATAAGCACTAGTTGAAAAAAAAAACGTTAGATGGCGGACCCTTTATATGGCTGAGATGGCCTTGCCTGTCGCATGCGGCTTATGTAATCCATTGGAGTATATATTGGAGGGTTAAATGTTCTTTCTAGTGTTGAGTGAACAGTGTCCACCTCCATCATTGTATATTCTTTTTCCAAAATCAACTGTTCTATTATTATACCTGTTTCTGAGTGTAGGTTTGACAAAGCGCTCGAAAGAATCTTATTTTTATTTTGGTATGCACACCCATCGGATATTAACACAACTTTGGTGTACGTTAGGCAATGTTCCTTTAAGAAATCAATTATGCAACTAGTAATATTGTTGGCTGTGACTCCTCCTTCGCCTTCATGCCATACGTAAAGATAGACATCTTTTGTATTTTTTATAAAAAATGTGAAATTATGGTCTGCTTACTTTGATTTATAATATTGCACGGACACCTGCAACTTTGGGCATAGCAAAACATTTGCATATCCATTGTAACTACCATTATATCTGGCGACATATTAGCAACAGCAAACTGTTTAGCAGTCCTTGCTTCATCTTTTTTTATTTTATGTAAAATGAATTCTTCTTCATTAAAGTTGCCTTCTGTATGACCAACGCATACATCGCATTAATCTTTTCTCGGTTTGAAAATGGAAATCTTCTGTTCTTCCAAAACTTTACAAAATTTCTTTAACAAAGCTAGCTGGAGCTTCGTTGATATTTTTGCACCATTCAGCATATATCTTTTGCATATTAGTTTTGGACTTAAATTTATCTTCTACATAAATTCGTTTTGTATTGGATCTACAGTAATGGCTCGGAACTTTGGGAATTGTATCCAACCATTTAAGCACGGAGTCGGATTTCTCCGATGTTATATCACTACATGCCACTTGTTTATTACTTACGTTAAATCATGTTTCAAAAATACTTTTGTGCAGACTTAAAGTTTGAAAAAAAAAAATCTTTACATACTCTTACTCGTGTCCCATCTCTTCATGGAATGTGGCAATCAAATTGGCGTTTCTTTTTAATGTTTTTTGACGCTGATCGTCTTTTGACTTTTTACGTACACTTTTTTAGCATCCCATGAGGGTAAACTTTAAGTATATTTTTTCGATCATCTTCATCTACGACACCACAGAGAAAACTTCTTTCTGATTTCTTCTCCGCTAAGTGAGCACAACGTTTATCCTTAACAGCCCTGGACATTTTTCCTCCATAATTCTTGCCTAATAGCCTTTGTTTCTTGTTTTTCTTTCAGTTTTTAGCATCGCTTCATCCTCGTACTCATATTCGTCACTTTCGTTTATTACTTCAAAAACTCCCGTTTCTTCATTCAAAATTTTATTTGGCTCATTTTCCAGTTGATCTTCTTGGAAAATAAAACTATTGGTATAAGAACTTTTATTAAAATCTGAAGTTTACCTTTTATTATAATTAAATTCGGTTGCTTTAAAAATCGGTGCAGCAAATATGCGATTTTATTAGACAAATTTTATTATGTTTTGTACATATTTGAAAGAAAATAAAAAGGTTTCTTAGACCAACAAGTTTTTGTGACAGAAAATTGAAGGCAACGTTTGCTAAATTCCATTATGATCCAAAATAGTTATGTGGTGTTTTACACATAATCTTTTTTGTTGGAACATTTTATTGCTGTTTACACATAGCCGTTTTGGTAACTTCTGAACCGATCAAGATATCTTTTAACGGTTTGGTGGGCAGAAGTAAGACTACTAAAGGTTTCAAATGGTGCAATAAAAAAAAAGTCACATAACCCATCACGTCGGAGCAGCGACGATATGCTATGTGTGTTTTATTAAATTTGTTAATGTGTTTGTTAATGAGTTTGTTATCTTCATTCACAATAATAATAAACCATAAACGTGTTGGTTTGTGAATTGGCTAAGTTGAAAAATAAAGCTGCCTAGAAATTGCACTCGAATTTCGAGCGCTGGAATCTGCCAGTATATAATTATATATGTCTATAATATTATATAAAAATTAAATTAAAATAGAAAATTTATATAAAAACATAAATTTTTTTTTGTAGGTTCCAAATCTGAAATTTTACAGCTAGCATCAACTATTGTTCTGATTATTAAAAATGGAGCGCAACGCGTTATCATTGTGAAAACTCATTATATAAAAATGGGGAAAGGTTCGAAGAAATCGCTCGTAAAATTTTTGTCGACGACAGTAAGTCTCCTTGCGCTTTTTGACAAAAGACGTTCACCTTCACCCATACAAGATTCAGCTTACCCGGGAGCTCAAAGCAGCAGACCGTGCAAATGGCCGGCGATTCGTTCAACGGAGCAAAATTAAGTGAATGTCGATTTTTCGAAACAAATCATCTTCACCGATGAGGCGTAGTTTTTCAGACTCGGTTCATCAACAAATAAAAATGTCGAATTTGGGCCTTCGAAAATACAATTGATCCATAAGACACAAATGCACCCACAGCGAGCAACTGTCTGGTGCGGATTTTGGTCAAGCGGCGTGATTCGGCCTTACTTCTTTGGAAATGAGGCCGGAATTGCAGTAACTGTGAATGATATTCGTTACAGGAACATGTTTACGGAGTTCTTGAGGCATCAACTGGATGAAATGGATCTAAACGATATGTGGTTTTAGTAGGACTGCCACACCGCACTCGATTTATTGGAACAACGCTTTCCAGACTGAAGGCCGAGATCTAGTGCATTATCGTTAAGAGCCACATTATCGTTAAGAGCTAATCTTTGTGAAAATGCCATTGAAATTTCATGAAAGGAGCAAGAGCTGGATATTTATTTCAATACATAATCGGAACATGTCTACTTTACAATGCGATAAAAATATCAACACTCACTCAAAAAATGCGTTTTATTCTTAAATTAAATCGTGCACTCTTATAGAGTCATCCTTTAAGAAAATTATAGTCGATCTAGATCAAATATAAGATATCCCACACCACGATTTTAGAGAAAGATAATTTTTATAGTTCTAATTTCTACTTATGAACTTATTGGCCTTTTCCAGGAAACCCTTTCATCTCCGTTTAAAATCGCTCACATTTTGGGACACTTTTTTGTGCTCTTCAACTCTCTTCTACATGATCCCAATATCTTTCAACTGGCTTAAGTTCCGGACAGTTTAGGGAATTTGTATTCCTTGATACCAAAACCATGTTTTTGCTCAAGAGCTTTCTACTGTAGTGACAGGATGCCAAATCATGGACAAATTGTGTTGGCTTAAGAAAGGAAGTAGTCTTATTTGCAAATACTCCTTAATATAAATTTCGGTATTAATAGAGCCTGTTGTAAGAAATAACTTGCCCTTTTGACGCAACGGCTGCTTTGGATGCTAAACTTATTTTTGACATTTCCTCGAGCATTAGCAACATAAAAACTTTGAACCATTATGCAGCAGGAGTATTTTTTTATGAAATATGATTTCAATTTCCGAGCTCTGTATTTATCAACTATCTGGAACTTTTTGGATTTTGTACGTTTTCAAATTTGCGTTGCCTTGCTCTTTTTGCTGCTTTTATACCGGATGTTTTTGGGATCTCTGTTCGAAAGGGTTTCAATTTTCTTGGTCTTACACGTCGAATGTTGTTAAAGATAATATATAGCAAGAACTTTCATTTCATCACTCATAACAAGAAATGAATAGTGTTATCTATAAACAGAATAAATGGCATATTTTTTAAAGACAACTCGATCAAAAAAATTCAAATAATGCTTGTTAAAAACGATTTTATTGATCTCACTCCTTATGCAATAAAATATTTTCCTATTTGCGATTTGTAGTTTTATTACAAAGCTTAAATGGTTACACAGACAGAGGACGGACATCGATTAATCGACTCAGAATTGCAATCTGCTCAGAAATGGATTCTAAGTCGATCGGTAATATAAAAGGTGGATCTAGGTCAGATGTTTTTGGTAGTTATAAACATGAGCACAAACTAGTTATTACCTGACCACTGAGTGGCAAATAAAGCAAAAATAACTACATAGAAGAAAAGTTTAGACTGATAAACGTACCATGACTAAAACATTCTTATTCCGTCAAGTGATTTGTCATACTATCCTAAGCACTACTTGAGGTGTACTTCAAAAGATCCTTAAAAAAGTTCCGTCATATGACAAGCCCATACTAAAACAAGTAAGAAAATTATAGTCGGTCTAGACCGACTATACGATACCCTATACCATTCGTTTAGAAACCCTATCTCTTAGGCCCAACTAACTGGACATAGAAAATAAGCAAAAACCAAATTTGAGTGGGATTTTTATTAATTTTTTTGGCTGCAGATATGAAAAAGTTCATATCGGATGCTATATCTATATGGGGACTGGGTCCAAAAATGGACCAATCCTGATCATGTTTGGTAAAGTCTCTTGTATTTTGCAAAAATGTATACAAACAAAATTTGAGAAGAATCAGTGCATAATTTTTGTTTTTAATAGATTTAAGTGAAAATCGGGAAGCAGTCTATATGGGGCCAAAGGGATCATTTTTGGACTACTCATTATTGGATGTAATGAACGCATACAAACCCAATTTGAGTAAGATATATATGACAATTTGGATCTTATGGCAATTTATGTCGATTTCATAGGGTTAATTTGTATGGGGGCTAGGTCTGAACATGGACCGATTCTCACCAATTTCAATACCGTTCATCCCATGGCCGATAAAAGCTTATATACCAAATTTTATCAAAATATATTCATATTTGCGACCTGCAGTTTGATTACAAGGTTTACATGGACACACAGACGGACGGACGGACGGACGGACATTGTTAAATCAACTCAAAAAGTGATTCTGATTCGATCGGTATAATTAAAGATGGGTCTAGGTCAAATATTTTTGGTTGTTACAAACAGCAGCACAAAGTCATTATACCCAAACCACATAGTGGTATAGGGTATAATTAGCGATGACCAAATTTTTACCACTTCCAAGATTAGCTTATATATCACTTCTTGGGAGGCTCTATTTTTACAGGACATTGCTAAACAAACCATAGACTGGAACCCGCAGGGCAGTCGTCGTACTGGAAGACCATCACAAACCTGGAGACGACGAATTGATAATGAAATATTCCATTTACAACTGCGTTGGAATGAAATTAAAAATCGTGCATCAGATCGAATCTATTGGAATAATCTTGTGACGGCCTATGGAACAATGTATATAAATATATATTGATATTAAACTGATAGAACTGAACATGGATTTTCGGAATATAAAAATTTATATGGCTTCTCCGATAATTTTAGTTAAGAGATTGTCGTAATATATTATATTTTGTGTCATACTAGAAGTGGTTCCTCTAAAATAAGAAAAAAAGTTATGGAACACGTACCATAAAAAAGATTAAGTTCAAAACCAACCAGAGACTTGCTACAAATAGATTAAAGTTCCTTCCGCCGAGCCATTTCATTAGATTTGGAATCACAACTCTTAAAATGAATGACCAAATATACTGACTACCAAGGTTGATTAGGATAGCAATCAATCACTGCCCGAACTTGAAAGAGTATCTTGTACTATGCCTAAAATATTCTTTCGAGCTCGTGCAGTTAAAAATGTTCTTTCAGATTTCAGTGTAAATAAATCTTCGGGGACAGCTGATATACCAGCACTGGTGCTGAAACAGAGCTCTTCGACCCTTTTCGTAGCGTCGGGAGTCTTTCCCTCTTCCTGTTAGGATGAGGATGAGGCTAATAACCCTGAAAAGTACCGTCTCCTTGAGGCCAATTCACTTCTTAACGATTGATAGTATGGCTTCCGTTGAAATCATTCTACGGGAGACCTGTTAGCTCTTCTTTCTGGGCGCTGCATTTAATCCATTCACATATTTAGCCTATACATGGGTATAGCCATTTCTTCTTTACCAAATGCTTTAGTTTTCTACGATTGTTTTTTTTTTCGTGGAAGGTAATCAAAGTATACCATGCCGCGGATGGCAATGCTTCATATTGAAAATGTGCGAAGCTAATGTATTGCTGGGATGTTGTACACTTTACAACTCTTTAAGTACGAGTCAGTTAAGTTACATTCAGTCAGATAAGCTACATTCAACACCGATGTTTTTGGCTCTAACAAAATGCAGCCTTCACTTAATGTCTACTAATTTTTTTTTTTTTTTTATATATAAATTTCAAGTTTTGTGGAGTGTGTGTTTTATTTCTTTTTGTTTTTTGTTTAAAAAAATACTTGAATTTTAAAAAATCTTGTTGTTAATTGTATAGTTTTAATTCTATGATGATTAAGTGTAGCACGCGCAGTGGGATATGTATTTTGTATACAATTATAGTTGAATAAATTTTATTTTGAGCCGTCGAAAATATATGGATATTAACTTGAATGTAATGCAATTCATATATTAAGTCTATTGTTGACGGTATCTGTATATCCATTGTCGTGTGTTATATTATAATTAGGAGATTAGACAATGAAAGAATAAAGAAAAACTATAATAATTTGACATTCATTAAAACGTTATTTTTCACTATTTAAAAAAATTTATAATGGACTTATACTGTTGTATTTAAATTTTAGGGTTATTCTTCAAATAAAGTAGAGCCGACATATTTTTTAGTTCGAAAAAACACAGATTTATAAAAAAATTATGGTCCACAAGATTTAACAAAACTTATTTTGTTAAGATAGACAGTAAGATGGACTTAAGTATTCTGTGGATTACACAGCGCTGGAAATTATATTTTGATATTTTAATTTTGCCGAAAAAAAGTTCAAGAATTACTCTACCAACTGTGAAAGTCAGAATTGTGTTTCAAACGAAATTCTTAAATTCAATTTATTAGTTTTTTGGCTCAAATCCTTAGAGAGCAAATTGATTCATGAGTGCAATGAAAGTTCTTACTGACTGAAGTCCTGAGTTTTATATAAATTTTATTATTATTTTTATTTTTTAAATTTTATATAAATTTTATTATAAATTTTATTGAAAAAAAAAAATTGGATTTCATAGAGTTTAGACGTGTTTTTATGCCTTAAAAAATAATAAAAAATCTAAGAATGAGTTTTCAAAATATTTTTCAATATTTCAAAATATTTTCATATATTTGACTGAAAATAATTTAATTATATTTTTGCACAATGGTTGGACATCCTTCATTAGAAGGAGATAAATCACCACCAGATAAATCGTTGGAGAATTTACCTTCCGCTAAATATCTTAAGGGTAATACATCAAAATCATCACTTAAGACATTAACAAATGCTACGTCAATGGACAACTCTACTTCAAGTACATCTTTAAATGAAATTAAAATTGGATCGAAGAACGCAAATTCAAGTGCCAATTTTGTTGCTGATATTAAAGTTCAATCTTTTAGGACTGAAACCCATCCTGAAATTAACTTACAATTTGGAAAACAATTAAGAATAGAAGAAAACTTGGTAAATAAACCGTCTATACAAAATAGAAATAATACCGACAATACAATGCAATATGAAGATTCATTACTTTCTGACGATAATGATTTTCAAGAAATTCAAAATAAACGCAAAAGACCAAACAATACTAAGGTAGATTTATCTAATTTTAACTTAAAAAATATAAAAGAGAAAGAATTATTAAATAAAATAACACAAAGCACACAAAACAGATTCTCCATATTAGGTGAGCTTAATATAGAGGAAGAAGAGAATATTTCTGAAAATTTAAAAATATTTGATAAAAAAAAGATAAGTTCTAAAAAAGAAAATAAATTTTGCCCTCCAATATTTTTTATATTTTTGTTCACTGTTAACATAGAACATCTTACAGAACAACTAAATTCTAAAAAAGTTAGTTATAAAATTATAAATAACAAGTAAGAAAATTATAGTCGGTCTAGACCGACTATACGATACCCTATACCATGCGTTTAGAAACTCTATCTCTTAGGCCCAACTAACTGGACATAGAAAATAAGCAAAAACCAAATTTGAGTGGGATTTTTATTAATTTTTTTTGGCTGCAGATATGAAAAAGTTCATATCGGATGATATATCTATATGGGGACTAGGTCCAAAAATGGACCGATCCTGATCATGTTTGGTAAATTCTCTTTTATTTTGCAAAAATATATACAAACAAAATTTGAGAAGAATCAGTGCAATATTTTTGTTTTTAATAGATTTAAGTGAAGATCGGGAAGCAGCTCTATATGGGGCCAAAGGTATCATTTTTGGACTACTCATTAATGGATGTAATGAACGCATACAAACCCAATTTGAGTAAGATCTATATGACAATTTGGATCTTATAGCAATTTATGTCGATTTCATAGGGGTAATTTGTATGGGGGCTAGGTCTGAACATGGACCGATTCTCACCAATTTCAATAGCGTTCATCCCATGGCCGATAAAGGCTTACATACCAAATTTCATCAAAATATATTCATATTTGCGACCTGCAGTTTGATTACAAGGTTTACATGGACACACAGACGGACGGACGGACGGACGGACGGACGGACGGACATTGTTAAATCAACTCAGAAAGTGATTCTGATTCGATCGGTATAATTAAAGATGGGTCTAGGTCAAATATTTTTGGTTGTTACAAACAGCAGCACAAAGTCATTATACCCAAACCACATAGTGGTATAGGGTATAAAAATAAACACAAAAGCAAGTTGTTTTTAAAAGATGCATTAGTTCATGCAGAAATGATGCAACTTCTCAGGGATAAGAAGATCGAATCTTACTCTTATACTCCAATTGAGCAGAAACGTGCAAATATAGTCCTACCAGTATTATATTATAAAACTGATTTGAATTCAATTAAAACTGAAATTGATTCATTGGTTCCTAATACGATTGATTCTGTTTCAAAATTTTCCACCCCTTTTTCTAGAAAAAATGGTTTTGATACTGGTCTATTTTCAATAACTTTACTTTAATGAGATAACTAATTTTAAATTAATTTTGATTCAGAAGATCTCATGGGAATCTCCTTAGAGAAACTCTAGGGAAATTCAATGTTGGCGTTGTCAGCAATGGGGTCATATGTCACGTAATTGTAACAGACCTTGCTCTAAATGCGACAAAAATCACGCTCCTGGTGAGTGTCAATTTATTTCGAATGAAGATAATTTACCATTTTGCAATAATTGCAAACAACACGGTCATCCATCAAATTTTAAAGGATGTTCTGCTTATAAAAAGTTTTTAGATATGAAGAAAAGGACTAAACTGGATGCTTTAGAAAAAAACATCAAATTTCTAATAACGTGTTAACATCTTTAAATAATAATAATAATTTTGTACATAAGGGGAAATCATTTGCTAGTCTTTTTGAAAATAATTTATTTCCAACTTATCGTCTTAATTTAAAACCACCTTTAATTGAAGAATTCTTAAAAATTGCAAAAGTTCTTTTGAAGAAAAAAGCAAATTTTTTAAAAATTACAAGAAACTTTCAAAAGAAGATGCCGTAAAGCAATGTCGGGATCTCTTGGCTGAAGTAAATAAGACTTATGACCCATAATGCTTTAAATTTATTGATATTTGATGTTAGATCTTTAATCGAAGTAAGTCGTAGAATAGATCTATTAAATATTCTAAAATTTAATAAGATAGATATTGCGTTCATCCAAGAAACACATTTGAGAGCTAGTCATAAAGTTAAATTTGAGAATTATACCTTAATAAAAGATCAAAGCTCACAAGGAGTTGCTATTGTTTTAAGAAATTCTTTTAAATATTCTGTAGTTCATATTTCAAGTTTAGGGTTTCCAAATGTTTTCATTACTATAGAAGTTTTAACAGATGGTTCAATAAAAAAAATATTTACTACGGTCATTAATATCCCTTGTAACTGTAACGCGACACAGTTAAATGATGGTCTGTCATATTTATCGAATTTCTCACAAAATTTTGATAAAACTTTTATTGGAGGTGATTTCAATGCAAAACATACTTCTTGGGGTGATTCTATAGCTAATGCAAATGGAAATATATTTTTTAATTTTTTACAATGAAACTCAATATTTTTCAAATCCATTTCTAGTTATAGTCCGTCATATCCAAATGGGTCTTCATTTCTTGACCATTTCTTAGTGAGTACTACATCCATAAATTCTTCAAATCAAAATTTCAAAATTTCTACACTACCGTCATTTTCTGATCATTTTCCTATTCATCTTCAAATCAAACTTCGAAACTCTGAGTTTATTTTAAATACACAATCTACTTTTATTAGTTTTAAAAATACAAATTGGAATTCTTTTAAAAATGATGTAAGTCAAAGTATATTACAAAACTACCCAGCATCAATTAGAAATCTTTAAAATTTAGAAGTTAATCAGTACAAATGATGGTTTATCAGATTTTGGAAATGTTACCTCTGGCGTTCCACAGGTTCGATTTTAGCTCCACATTTATATAATATATTTATGTACGATTTTCCTCATAATTTTACAAATTCAATTGATCTATTGTATGCTGATGACTCTCTTTTATATTCACATCATGAACCTCCACTTGTTGCCTTAAGACAGGTTTCAAGTCACCTTGAAAAAGTTAAAATTTTTTATGATAATTGGGGGATTAAACTTAATACATCTAAATGTGAAGCAATTTGTTAACGCAATGCTTCAGGAAAATGTAAAAATTTTGTTGTGCCAGAAAGTAAAACGCTAAAACTTTTTCTTTGTGGTTATGAAATTCCCCTCAAAGAAAATATCAAATATTTAGGAATCAATATTAACAATCTTCTAAAATTCAAAAAAACATGCCAGAATAGCTTTAAAGAAATCTTACAAAATTATGGGTGCATTTTCAAAAATTTTGTTTAATAAGAGTTTACCAATGAAAACTAAGCTCTTATTATATGAAACAAGTATTAGACCAGTTTTCTTATACTGTTTTTCTATTTGGTTCAATATTTCACCTACGGTCATAAAGGAAATGGAAATTTTTGAACGGAAAATTATAAGATGTTGTATTGGTAAAAACTTTGAATCAATTTTTAAGCGATACTCTAACATTTTTATTTATAATCAATCAAATCTACTCCAATTGGCTTATAACGGGTGATTTTTTTGAGGTTAGGATTTTCATGCATTAGTATTTGACAGATCACGTGGGATTTCAGACATGGTGTCAAAGAGAAAGATGCTCAGTATGCTTTGACATTTCATCATGAATAGACTTACTAACGAGCAACGCTTGCAAATCATTGAATTTTATTACCAAAATCAGTGTTCGGTTCGAAATGTGTTTCGCGCTTTACGTCCGATTTATGGTCTACATAATCGACCAAGTGAGCAAACAATTAATGCGATTGTGACCAAGTTTCGCACTCAGTTTACTTTATTGGACATTAAACCAACCACACGAATGCGTACAGTGCGTACAGAAGAGAATATTGCGTCTGTTTCTGAGAGTGTTACTGAAGACCGTGAAATGTCGATTCGTCGCCGTTCGCAGCAATTGGGTTTGTGTTATTCGACCACATGGAAGATTTTACGCAAAGATCTTGGTGTAAAACCGTATAAAATACAGCTCGTGCAAGAACTGAAGCCGAACGATCTGCCACAACGTCTAATTTTCAGTGAATGGGCCCTAGAAAAGTTGGCAGAAAATCCGCTTTTTTATCGACAAATTTTGTTCAGCGATGAGGCTCATTTCTGGTTGAATGGCTTCGTAAATAAGCAAAATTGCCGTATTTGGAGTGAAGAGCAACCAGAAGCCGTTCAAGAACTGCCCATGCATCCCGAAAAATGCACTGTTTGGTGTGGTTTGTACGCTGGTGGAATCATTGGACCGTATTTTTTCAAAGATGCTGTTGGACGCAATGTTACGGTGAATGGCGATCGCTATCGTTCGATGCTAACAAACTTTTTGTTGCCAAAAATGGAAGAACTGAACTTGGTTGACATGTGGTTTCAACAAGATGGCGCTACATGCCACACAGCTCGCGATTCTATGGCCATTTTGAGGGAAAACTTCGGAGAACAATTCATCTCAAGAAATGGACCGGTAAGTTGGCCACCAAGATCATGCGATTTGACGCCTTTAGACTATTTTTTGTGGGGCTACGTCAAGTCTAAAGTCTACAGAAATAAGCCAGCAACTATTCCAGCTTTGGAAGACAACATTTCCGAAGAAATTCGGGCTATTCCGGCCGAAATGCTCGAAAAAGTTGCCCAAAATTGGACTTTCCGAATGGACCACCTAAGACGCAGCCGCGGTCAACATTTAAATGAAATTATCTTCAAAAAGTAAATGTCATGGACCAATCTAACGTTTCAAATAAAGAACCGATGAGATTTTGCAAATTTTATGCGTTTTTTTTTAAAAAAAAAGTTATCAAGCTCTTAAAAAATCACCCGTTACATATGTGATATTTTAAGAAAATTAATTTCAAGATTATCACATCATGAAAATAATTTTATTAAAAACATTTTTATTGAACAAAGAAATTTTAGTTGGTCAAATACAAACTACTTATCACCTATTGGCTATATTAATAAAATTCCTCCAAATTTTGATTTGAATACAAATTTATCCGCTAATTTTTATATAAAAAGTACACCAGGTACTCATAGAGGATAGTACATTTTTATTATCATTTATTATTTTGTTGTGATTTGTGTTATTTTCTTTTAGTTCTTAGTTTATTTTGAAGTCGTAGTTTTAAGATTATTTTAAGAGATTCACTCTCCAGATATGTTAGCTCCGGGAGCAGGAGCATTTTACTCACACTTACTTCTCATTAAAATTGTAATAATTTAATCGATTAAGCATGGTGCTGTTCAAATTTGTTGTAATTAAGATAATACTTTATAGTCTTAAGTTATTTACTCTCTTGTTATTTTTGTGTTTCAGTTTCTATTATTGTATTAAAAAAGGCTCAATAAATACATATAACTTTAAACTTATAAATTTTATGAATTTATTTAATTAGGAATACACTTAATACACTTAATTTGTAGTATATAAATTAGGGATAGCAAACGTGTAATCTCAAAACCCTGGGTTTTTCGATTGATAAATACCGAATACGACGATTTTTTCTTCCTGGATTTCAGGATCCCGGAATTTTACTTTATATATCTATTCATTACCTTATTTTGAAAAAATCTAAATATTAAATTTTGAGTGATATTTTGTATACGATTCTTATAGAAATGGAATTTTAAGTATTTTTTATGTTACAAAATCGAGGGTTTATATTCAAAAAGTGCTACCTGCAATTTACTATATAATTTATGTTTGGTTTTAAACTATTCTCCAAGATAATTGTTATCTTATATGTGACCTTCTCCGAGAAAAGGGACCTAGTGTGTGAAAATTAAGTTTTGAGAAAAAAACGCATTTAAAGTTTCTACACCCTTTTAGGTGCCAGAATCAACCATTTTTGACACAACCCGTTTTTTGACACACTAGGTCCCTTTTCTCGGAGAAGGTCACATATATTAAAAAAATTTATGAAAACTAAAGTCAGTCCGTCTGGCCGTTCTATTCGGCCGATATCCTTCATTTTTTTTTTAATGAAAGGTATTTAGACACAGATATATCATCGATCATTGAAATTTACTCAACTCCCACCTTTTTCAAGTTATACTAAAACGCGATTCTTCCCTGTACATTTCTTATGGGACACATTCACTCAAGCAATTCGAATTCTCATAGCTCCTCTTCTAATGAATGGATCTTGATCGTTTCACTCTCAGAACACTCAGTGGATCAAGCTCTTTTTTGAGCTATTAACTGCTGAAATTCGTTGAGTTTGAGGAAAGTTATGCTTGCACAATCAACTTTACATTCAATTTTTTCCAGATATTTTCAATATTTGCCTTCACTCAAACCTCTATAACTAGAGTTCTAATTAACGTAGGCTGTTGACACAAGTCTAACAACACTCAGTGGATCAAGCTCTTTCTTTTAAGCTATTAACTATTTTCGTTGAGATTGAGGAAAGTTATGCGTGCACGATCAACTTTACAACACGAAAGTTAACGAACAGATTTCATTACAATAATTCCCTGTGTTGAATTGTGAATTGCCAAAAATTTTAATACCTTTAGGTGGCATACAAGGTGGCCTTTATTTCTGATTTTCTTCATTTTCTACAGCTGATGGTTCAGTCTGCAATGTCCAGTACGAAATATGAAAAGAAGCTTAAAAGAATGGATCAATTAAAGTCTTTGATTGAGTATGGTCTGTTGTCCGAGTAATCAAAAATCATAACTCTTTAAAAACTCATAAAAAATATGAATATTTTTAGAGTTCTCATAAATTGAAGTCAGAAAAAATGTATTTATTACCTACAAATAGATTTATTTACATGTAGAGAATTAATGACCTTGAAAGCCCGCATTAGAGTAATCTAAAAAAATAAACAATAAAATGAAATAGAAAAAGGTTGAATGCAGTTACAAATAATAAATAATTTATATTTGCACAACGTTCACATGGTCCGAAAACATATATATCTTCGAGTCGTTTTCGAATCATGAAAGAACTCTTAGAGAGAGGAGACAACCTCAAGAGAAAAGATATTTATACCTTAGATCACTCTGTGGTCAGGGTAAGTATAATGAGTTTGTTTTGATGTTTATAACTGCCAAAAAAAATACTTGACCCTGACCCACCGTTTATTATACCGATCGATGCAGAATCACTTTCTGAGTCTATTTAGCGATGTCCGTCAGTTTGTCTGTGTGTCCATAAAAAAACCTTGTAATCAAACTGCAGGTCGAAAATATGAATATATTTTGATGATATTTGGTATATAAGCAGACCTAGAAACCGTACAAATAAACCCTATCAAACCGACTAAAATTGACGTAAGATCCAGATTATAACATATTTATCGATAAAATTTGGTGTATATGTGTGAATTATATCCACTAATCAGTTGGACCATTTTTAGTCAAGCTGATCTCGATCTTCACTAAAATCTATCAAAATACGAAAATATAACACACATTTTTATACCCTATACCACTATGTGGTTTGGGTATAATGACTTTGTGCTGCTGTTTGTAACAACCAAATATATTTGATCTACACCCATCTTTAATTATACCGATCGAATCAGAATCACTATCTGATTCGATTTAACGATGTCCGTCGTCCGTCCGTCCGTCTGTGTGTCCATGTAAAGCTTGTAATCAAACTGCAGGTCGCAAATATGAATATATTTTGATGAAATTTGGTAGTTGATCTTTTATCGGCCATAGGATAAACGCTATTGAAATTGGTGTAATTCGGTCCATGTTCAGACCTAGCCCCCATACAAATGACACCTCTGAAATCAACATATATTGCCATAAAATCCAAATTAGCATACAAATCTTAGTCAAATTGGGTTTGTCTGTATATATTACATCCATTAATCAGTAGTCCAAAAATGATCCCTATTGGACAACTCTTAGTTACAGGCCCCTTATAGAGCTGCTTCCCGATCTTCACTCAAAAAACAAAAATATTGCACTGATTCTTCTCAAATTTTGTTTGTATGTATTTTTGCAAAATACAAGAGATCTTACCAAACATGGTCAGGATCGGTCCATTTTTGGGCCTAGTCCCCATATAGATATAACATCCGATATGAACTTTTTCATATCTGAAACCAAAAAAATTAATAAAAATTCCACTCAAATTTGGTTTATGCTTATTTTCTATATCCAGTTAGTTGGGCCTAAGAGATAGGGTCTCTAAACGCATGGTATAGGGTATCGTATAGTCGGTCTAGACCGACTATAAATTTCTTACTTGTTTTTTTTTTTTAAATTTGGTTTATATATTGTTTGGAGAAAAGTAAGTGACTACAAAACATGGTCATGATGTTTCTTGTCTTACTTGTATCTTTCAGACAAGTATTCAAAATATTTGAAGACACATTACTAAGATATATAAAATTGGAAAAGTGAGTTGAATTCAAAAATATAATTGAGGGCAGAAATTATTATGATTTAATTCGATTAAGTAAAACAGTGTCAGGAAATTGCATTCGTTAAAATTTGTTCAGTACTTAAATATTATTTGACAATGAAGGCCTTGGAAATACTGATCCTACTACATATACATACATATGTTGGTTTACAAAGTTAACTTTAAAAACAAGTAAGAAAATTATAGTCGGTCAAGACCGACTATATGATACCATATACCATGCGTTTAGAGACCCTATCTCTCAGGCCCAACTAACTGGACATAGAAAATAAGCATAAACCAAATTTGAGTGGGATTTTTATTAATTTTTTCGGCTGCAGATATGAAAAAGTTCATATCGGATGCTATATCTATATGGAGACTAGGCCCAAAAATGCACCGATCCTGACCATGTTTGGTAAAGTCTCTTGTATTTTGCGAAAATATATACAAACAAAATTTGAGATGAATCAGTGCAATATTTTTGTTTTGTGATAGATTTAAGTGAAGATCGGGAAGCAGCTCTATGTGGGGCCTATGACTAACAGTTGTCCCAGGGATCATTTTTAGACTACTCATTAATGGATGTAATAAACGCATACAAACCCAATTTGAGTAAGATCTATATACAATTTGGATCTTATGGCAATTTATGTCGATTTCATAGGGGTCATTTGTATGGGGGCTATGTCTGAACATGGACCGATTCTCACCAATTTCAACAGCGTTCATTCCATGGCCGATAAATGATCAAATACCAAATTTCATCAAAATATATTCATATTTGCGACCTGCAGTTTGATTACAAGCTTTACATGGACACACAGACGGACGGACGGACGGACGGACGGACATCGTTTAATCGAATCAGATAGTGATTCTGATTCGATCGGTATAATTAAAGATGGGTGTAGGTCAAATATTATTAGTTGTTACAAACAGCAGCACAAAGTCATTATACCCAACCCACATAGTGGTATAGGGTATAATAATAGACTTATTATACCCTCTTATTAAAATTTTTGAAAGTTTTAAAAGAGTTAAACAATAAAATAATATTATATTTTATAAATAATTTATAAATCTCATAATTCCACCCATTCAAAATTTTCAACATTTGATTATTATCCGCTAATAGACGTTTATGTAAATTTTTTATACATCTTCAAATAATTGTTTTGTTTTCAATGTTGCTGTTTATTTTATTTTTTAGTTTTGTTTATGTAAAATATGGTATTCTGTTTTGACTTCTACTTAAGTAAAACACCCAAAAATTATAAAAAAAATCCCGTTATAAAAATTGTTGCTAAATACTTTAACAATAGTTCTAAACATTTAACATAAAGCCAACATCACAACAAAGCAACCAGTTTCCACATCCGGTTTTACCGGCAAATCAAATGAATATACACTCATTTTTTTTTTTTTGCTTTGCTGGTTACTCCTCTTAAATAAATGATTAACTAAACAAAAACAACTTTGCTTTGGGTAAACTAAAGAAGAAAAGTATTACGTTCAACAGTTGCATGTGTTTTCCAGTCTTTCAGATAATACTCAGTACTATGTTGCATATGTAGTATGTTGCAACATTGTTACATTGTCTTTATTTACAATTTATTTTTTTCTTTTTTGGTGTTATGCATAATCAACGGTATGCTATGTTTTGATCGGTATGGTTTTGAAAAAAAAATGTTTTGTTTTTAAGTTGACCATACATAGAACCCAAAGAGTTGCTTAATAGCCTGATATAGCAAGATTTTTATGTCAAGTTTTTTCAATGGTTAAGGTGAAAACTAATTTTGTTAAACCTGTCTTTACACTAAAAGTATTAAAATACACTTAAAGAAGACATTAGAGCAATTTCAAAGATGTTTGTAATTGCTCGCGTAAGCAACTAACATTTGTACGGTGTCATATTCACCAAGATATACCCATAACTTCTGTGCTGATTCTTGAACCTAACACATTCAACCAAAGAATATATAGTTTTTGGTGACCTATATGCCAAACATTGTTTCTGGAATTGCCGTTCAAATAATACTGCAGGAATCGCACTCAACAACCTACAGCAATAAAGCAACTTTTTCATTCACTATCCTAATAGTCCAACCCTGTTCCCCCATCAATACAATCGCGAAGCATCCACAGTCGATATTATCTTAAGCAATTCCGCTTTAAATATAGACGTAAAAACAATGAATTACGAAATACCATCAGACCATCGCACATTATATGTGCACATAAAAGATCAATGGCCTTGCAGGTTGACCTCAATTATTGTGATTATAAAGCAAACAACTGGAACAATTATATGAATTTTTTAGACAATAAAATCATGTTATATTCAGATATATACAATAGTAATTGGTCAGGAAATCCAAAAATTTAGAGATGTAATTTTCGAAGCAAGGGATGTGTCTACACCTAAAAGAACTCAACAAAATCATTACACATTACTAGAAAGTACTGTGAAATATATTAAACTAACAAGAATCTTTAAAAGAAAAAGCCAACGATCTTCAAATATAGCCGAGCAAACATTTTATAATCAATGTACTAAGTTTCTAAGTAACATGATTGATAAAAGTATTAATTCGGAACGCAATAACAAATGGGTGATTTTCTAAGAGCTATAGGAAAGTTTTCCAAAAAAAAAAACACATAAAATTCAGAAAAATGCATGAAATCTTTATTTGAATCGATAGCACGGTCCATATAATTTAATGATTGAACATTATTTCATGCAAATGTTGACCGTGACTGCGCCTCAAATGGTCCATCCGCTTAGTCAAATTTTGGCATACTCTTTTCAACATTTCGGCCGGTATCTCACGAATAAATGCTTCAATGTTGTCTTCCAATGCGTCAATTAAAGCGGGATTGTCTGTATAGACATGAGCTTAAACATAGTCCCACAAAAAATAGTCTAAAGGCGTTAAATCGCACGATCTAGGCGACCAATTGACCGGTCCCGAACGTGAAATAAAATGTTCACCAAACTCGCCTCTCAATAAGTCCATTGTTGCGCGTGCTGTGTGGCATGTAGCACCGTCTTGTTGAATCCACATGTCATGCAAGTCAAGCTCTTGCATTTTGGGCAAAAAAAAGTTGGATATCATCTCTCGGTAGCGCTCACCATTCACAGTTACGTTACGATTGGCATCATCTTTGAAGAAGTACGGTCCAATAATGCCACCAGCCCATAAACCGCACCAAACTGTGACTTTTCTGGATGCATTGGTAGCTCTTCCAATGCTTCTGGCTGATATTCACTCCAAAATCGACAATTCTGCTTATTTACGTACCCATTGAGCCAAAAATGAGCTTCGTTGCTGAACACAATTTTTCGGTAAAAAAGTGGATCTTCGGCCAACTTTCCAAGAGCCCATTCACCAAAAATTCTACGTTGCGGTAGGTCGTTTGGCTTCAATTCTTGCACCAGCTGTATTTTGCAAGGCTTCACACCTAAATCCTTCCTCAAAATTTTCCACGTTGTTGAGTAACAGAGGCCCAATTGCTGCGAACGGCGACGAATCGATAATTGATGGTCATCATTAACACTGGCCGATACAGCAGCGATATTTTCTTCAGTTCGCACTCTACGTAAGCGTGTTGGTGGTTTAATGTCCAAAATGTAAATTTGGTGCGAAATTTAGTCACAATAGCCCAAATAGCCGCTTCAGTGGATCGATTAAACTGACCATAAAATGGAAGAAGCGCGCGATGAACTTTCTTAACAGAGCACGCATTTTGATAATAAAATTCAATAACTTGCAAGCGTTGTTCGTTTGTAAGACGATTCATGGTTAAATTATAGACCAAACTGAAGATGTTTGACAATGAAACAAAACACGAAACGTGCGTCAGCTGTTTAAACCAGTGTTGCTAAAAAGATAATAGCTAAAAAATCACCCTTTATTATCCAATTTAAAACCAGGTGATAAATCATTTTGGCAAATAAGCAGGAACTTGATAAGAAAGAGAAAAAATCTAATCTCTCACTTTAAAGTTGGAAATACAAAAATAACATCTGATAAGGACAAGGCTGAAGTCATTGTCCAAGCAAATAGCAAATAATAAATACATTTGTCCAAGCAAATAACCTCACTTCGAACTACAACCACTCAGCAGATACACTAATAAAAACAACAGTAAATAATTTTAACAAGGAAAATCCTAGATCTGATTCTGCAATTTATACAGCTTCTGAAGAAGTAATGAATATTGTCTCATCAATAAAACCCTCAAAATCCCCTGGTTTTGACAATGTTCCCAACCTGCTCTTAAAGAAACTACTACTCAAAGCTCTAAAATTACTGGTTATAATATTTAACAGTTGAATCAAACTCAAATATTTCCCAAACCATTTCAAAAATGCTAAGGTTATAACTGTCAACAATCCTAATAAGCCAAAAAATAACACAAGTAGCTATAGACCTATTAGTCCATTAAGTAACTTAGGTAAAATATTTCAAAAAATACTACATTTTCGTCTTAGTGAATTTGTAATGACCAATTCTATTGTTGCTAAAGGACAATTTGGATTTAAAAAAGAGCATAACACTACTCACCAAATAAACAGGATTAAAAATCAAATAATCACCAATAAAAAACAATAAACGTTCAACGGGTCTAATATTGTTAGATATTGAAAAAGCGTTCGACACCGTTTGGTGTAATGGCCTCTTATTTAAACTTCTTGATGCAAATATACAAAAAAAAATCTATGTAAACTTATTTCAGATTTCATTCACGACAGAAGCTTTAAAGTTGCGATTAATAATGAAACATCATCTCCAAAAAACCATTACCTCAAGGATCGGTCTTGTCTTTACTCGATATATAAATCCGATTTTAAAGTCCCAAAATATATGAAAATTGCTTACTACGCAGATGATACTGCGTTAATTTCTTCAAACATACTTACAAGTTCACTCCTGAAGAATATGGAGAAGGGTCTTGTAAGTTGCAGTAAATATTTCCAGAAATTGAAAATCAAAATTAATCCAAACAAAACCCAAGCAATAATTTTTCCATTCAACAAATCTCTCAAAAGACTGCCAAGACGTCATCTTCTTATAGCAAATAATACCATAAATATACTCAACGATAGCAAATGTCTCGGAGTTGTCTTGGACAAAAAGTTTACATGTAAACAACATATTATGGCTACGTGCCACAAAGCAATAAAATCGTTTAAAGCATTATGGCCAGTACTAAATAGAAGGTAATTTCTAAACCCCAAAAACAAAAATCTACTCTTCAAAAGTGTTATAAGGCCAATATTAGCATATGCGTGTCCTATTTGGAGCGACGCTGCCTAAAACGCTTACAAATTATACAAAACAAATGTCTTAAAATGATAAATAAAAAGCCCTGGAGGTTCCTACAAATCTTCTTCATGAAGAAACAGGTTATGAAAAAATTATCGATTTCATAACAAGGATTAATAACAAATAGCAGATTCCCGCCCTCGAAATTCGAGCGCAAATTCAAGGAAATTTTATTTTTTCATTAAATAAGGACCCTAAGATATGCTTATCAATTATAGCCAATTCACAAATCAACACAAAAAAACAAACACATTAACAAATTTAATAAACACACATATAGCATGTATAATTCTATGTATGTGTTAGTAGCAAATTTAAATGAAATTTTCTCAAAATAAAGGAAAAAATTAAAAATCTGTAAATCTGCAAAACGACTAAACAGAAATACCTTTTAATTAATATTCGTTTGGTCAAAATCGAGATAAAACGGTAGAACAAAACATCGGTCACAAGAAATCGCCTAGCCTATTAATATTACAGATTACTTTGCCAAAATTGAAAATTCCTCTTACCCACTAATATGAGAATACAGAGAAATAACGTAAAATTAACAAGTAAGAAAATTATAGTCGGTCTAGACCGACTATACGATACCCTATACCATGCGTTTAGAAACCCTATCTCTTAGGCCCAACTAACTGGACATAGAAAATAAGCATAAACCAAATTTGAGTGGGATTTTTATAAATTTTTTTGGCTGCAGATATGAAAAAGTTCATATCGGATGCTATATCTATGTAGGGACTAGGTCCAAAAATGGACCGATCCTGATCATGTTTGGTAAAGTCTCTTGTATTTTGCAAAAATATATACAAACAAAATTTGAGAAGAATCAGTGCAATATTTTTGTTTTTTAATAGATTTAAGTGAAGATCGGGAAGCAGCTCTGTATAGGGTCAAAGGGATCATTTTTGGACTACTCATTAACGGATGTAATGAACGCATACAAACCCAATTTGAGTAAGATCTATATGACAATTTGGATCTTATGGCAATTTATGTCGATTTCATATGGGTAATTTGTATGGGGGCTAGGTATGAACATGGACCGATTCTCACCAATTTCAATAGCGTTCATCCCATGGCCAAAAGCTTATATACGAAATTTCATCAAAATATATTCATATTTGCGACCTGCAGTTTGATTACAAGGTTTACATGGACACACAGACGTACGGACGGACGGACGGACGGACGGACGGACATTGTTAAATCAACTTAGAAAGTGATTCTGATTCGATCGGTATAATTAAAGATGGGTCTAGGTCAAATATTTTTGGTTGTTACGAACAGCAGCACAAAGTCATTACACCCAAACCACATAGTGGTATAGGGTATAAAAAGAAATCACCAAATTGAAAATTATATGCTTATAGAGGTCTATTAATTCTAATAAACCTCCTATAAGCATATAAATATTTTCAGATAGTATTTGAATGCATTAAATCATATAAAGGTTTTTTCCTCCCATTTTCCTTTAAAAATCATTAAAAATAAAATAAAAACTATTTAATATCTTTAGATCCTATATATTATTTGTTGCAATATCTATATGTAAAGATAAGATCTCATATATAAATATCAAATTTGTTAAAATATGTAAATAAAGGAAGAATATATAATTAAAAAAAAAAATTGTAAGGTGTCAAAAGAGAACTTAACTACAACGAATTTATTTCTGATAGATTCATCACAGAGATCATTATAAGAGGGTCCAAGAAGCACAGCAGAAAATAATAGCAACGAAATTGAAGCAGTATTCACCCTGCATAAACCAATAAACATTGCCGAATATCGTATGATGTTATTTCTTGACCGATTTAAATACTTTTAAACTGCACTAACGACTTCCTCGCTTTAAAACTATAAAAATAGTAACTCAATCATATAATAGTTAGACTTTTAAATTGTCTTTAAAAAAATTAAAACAAATTGTATTATTTTGTGAAAATAAAAATATAAAACCGCAATTTCTCTAAACAAAACATCACTTCATGTTTAAATAAACTGATATAATTTATAGGAAACAGCAGGTGATTGCTATATCAATAGACGATTAATCGATTTATTCGACAAATTAATCATTTATCGATAAACTCTCTAAATATTAACGATAATTCGATAAATATTAACCAGTCCTACCATATTTACAGATTTATATGTATTTTTTTTTACAGTTTTTTGAGGTACAGAACAGATTTCCAGATGTTTCCTAAAAAACAGATTTATTTTTTTACAGATTTTTGCGATACCGAACAGATCTTTAGATGTTTCCTAAGAAATATATTTATTGAAACTATTGCAATTATTAACTCAAAATTATTTCAAAACTTGATGAATGTTATAAATCGGACGAATTTTGTTTAACATTTTACGGGATGAATTGGCTTAATACATTAATATTAGAATTGGGTCTACGTACCAAGAAACGAAGAACGAACGAAGATATAGAGGAAGATTTAGGTATTATGTAACAGAAATCAAATTTAAGTCTCCAAGGACCACAAGGATCACAGCAAAGAATGTTATGCGATACAAATAAAATAGTTACAAGAGATAAGTGAAAGTTCGTGGTAAATACTTGGAAGCCTTGCAACCAACCAGGGTTGAATCAAAAAGGATGTTTTCGGCTGCATAAAAATAAGGTCACAAATAAATGAATAAAAAACATGAGTAAAACAATTTGAATTCTTTGTTTTTATCGATAACAACCGATATATCGGTAAGATACATAATTTAATTTTTATAATATTTTGCAATCACTAAAAACAACGAAGTCAATAATAAGTTAATATTATGAACTACCTTTATTTTAGAATTAATGATTATTTTAGAATTAATTATTATGAGTATTCTACTGGGAACAAATTATCAGAATAATGCACATACAAGTATAGTAAAATATCGTGATCTGATAGTAAGATAAAATAAAAATTAAGAATATTATGGCGTGACCTAAATAAGGATATGTTATTAAGACAATTATGGGATTCTCAGAATTCAACCATAAAAAACATACTAAACTCTGAGGTTTAATGGAAAAGTGTATTTAGAATAATAGATATTCTCGTCCGAATTACTAATATAATAGATTGTATTAGGAAAATGCCAAAAAAGCTAAGAAGAAAGAAGCACACTACAATGGCGAGACAATTATTAAGGCTACATCGTTATCCTGAAAAGCACGAAGATACTATTGAAATTGGACTATACGAATTCTAGGAGCCTATTATTGCTCACTATACCGTTGTAATACCAACCATGGAATCTTTGATCAATAGTACTCTAGGTAGCAGACGCTTCGTGCATTTCTATAAGTACAGATAAAAACTGGACCTTGAATCTGCTTATCAAGCAGGACATCGTCTGTACAATGCAGTCAATATTTACTGTAATAGTCAAGTCGCTGTTAAATCCATGGAATTAATATTTCTTTGAAACGAAAATGCTCTCAACTGCAGCTCGTCCCTAATTTAGACATAACTAACCAAAGGTAAACACGCTGAATGCCTTATGATTTCATTTAATGACTGTAAGCATTGCGATATCGAATACTGCATGATTTCTCAGATGCGGGAATACTTCATATCAAAAGTTTCAGAAGAAGGTTCTAACGAGACTTAGAGAAAAGCCTATTCATCCCGTGGCATCGCAATAGACCCAGACTCGAAGTGTGCACATATACTTATAATGCCAGCCACTTCCAACCTAAACTAAGGTAGTAACAATTAAAATATTAAAATATATTAAAAAATAAAAATTCGTTTTCTGTTTGTTTGACCGCTATACAAATTTTAATTTTTCAACGGATGTCCCTGAAATTTTGTACACACGATCTCTATACCCCAGGAGAGGTCGCCATATACTTTTTACCGGCCATGCCTACTTTCACGCCCACTTTTTATGTAAAATAGATTTTCTGTTTTATTCATATTTGTTCACTATACAAATTTTTATTTGTTAACGGATTTCTCTGAAATTTGGTACACACGATCTCTGTACTCCAGGCAAGGTCGATATATGCTTCTTACTGGCCACGCCTACTTTTTCGCCCACTTTTTATATAAAATTCATTTTCTGTTTTTTGGTATATTTGTTCGCTATACAAAATTTTTATTTGTTAACGGATTTCTTTGAGATTTGGTAAACACGATCCCTGTACTCCAGCTAAGGTCACCATATGCTTCTTGTCGACCACGCCTACTTTTACGCCCACTTTTTGTATACAATTCATTTTCTGCTTTTTGATATATTTGTTCGCTATACAAATTTTTATTTGTTAACGGTTTTCTCTGAAATTTGGTACACACGATCTCTGTACCACAGGGAAGGCCACCATATTCTTCTTATCGGCCACGTCTTGAAGCCCAAAGATCAAGACAAGCTTTGTAAGAGAATCGGAAATGCCTGAATCTACTCCAGTGCGTCTAGAAATCCAGCAGCTAACACAAGCTTAGTCAAGGGAATGTGAAACTCCAGAAACGACTCAACAATGTCTTCAGGGCCAACGGATAAGACAAGCTAACTCCAGGGAATGTCAAACTCTTGAAACGACTGTAATATTCATACCACAAGACTTTTGTAAGTTGGTTTTTCATTGCAAGAAATGGTACAAAAAGTGTTCCTTACAGAGTTGGGAGTCAGCACAAGCTTCTCGTATATGCACCAGAAGGAAAAAACCAGAATTGCTGTATATCCCCAAGCTCTAGAATAACTAAAATTCGTAACTTTTAGACATAATACACTCAAAATAATCCATGCAAAGTTGTAGTGATAAGAAGGTGCTCAGCACTTAGCCTCCAATGAACAAATTCCCCAAATTTTTAAAAAAGGTCGCTAAAAGAAATGAACAAATTCGCCATACTGCTCTCAATAAACGTATTTAAAATCTGTATTATTTTCAATAGTATAATTTTGGTGCGCGGAAGAGGCGCGCGGCGTGCGGACGCGACGCGATGCGCTCGCGGAACACAGCTGCGCTCAAATATTGGATGATCTGAAAAATATAATTTGGCAATTAAAATAGGTTGACAACAACTGCGCGGCAGCACTGGTGTGGCTGCCAAAGGCGCGGACGCGGACGCGACGCTCTCGCGAACACAGCTCAGCTAAAATATCGCAATGACATTTTGGCGATTAAAATAAGTTGGCGACAACTGCACGGCAGCACGGGTGTAGCTGCCAAACGCGCGGATGCGGAAAGGGCGCGCGGACGCGACGCGCTCTCGGAACACAGCTCAGCTAAAATATAGGAATGTTCTGAAAAATATATTTTGGGATTCAAATAAGTTGACGACAACTGCGCGGCAGCACGGGTGTAGCTGCCAAACACGCGGACGGAGATGCGACTCGCTCGCGGAACACAGCTCAGTGAAAAGTCTTATGATAAATGTTATCTACGTATGTGCAAAAATTACTATACATATACTATAAGCAGTTGCTTAAAGCAACCTTTTGGCACAATTTTAAACGTCGCATTCATTTTCCGTTTTTCTTTGACGTCTCTGCTCAATGGTGATCACTTATTGAATAAAGAAATTCAATTTTTAAAAGTTCTGATTCCTTTAATTTGCAAACGATTCCGTTATATTTGATGTTTACAAAATAAATAAAATTAAAAAAAAAAAAAAACTTGAGGCGGTTTCGCAGCTTATTTTGGAAGTATTTTTGCTGTAGCGTCATAAAAAAGTTCTAAACTAAAAAAGCACAAAATTTTAAATTGAAATAAAACATGAATTTGTTTCCCCAAAAAACGTAAAAATAGGGAATTTTTTCACCATGAACAAATTCCCCAATCCCATACAAATTTTTAGGGAGTAAGTTAATTTTTTTGAGGAATAGTTCATCGGCGTTCACTCAGCGCCTGGTGCGCATAGTGAACCATTTATCAAGTCAAAGGCCTTTGGATCCCGGGCAAGACCGGGTAAAAATAGCTAGTTAAAAAATAAAGGACATTACACGACAGATGCCATGCCAATATATTTAACCATTTGTGCCAAAAAGATCTGTTGTCATATTGTGTGAGATGGAAATAGAACATGTTCTAATTGAGAATGTGTCAGCTGATGTGCTGTGTGCTTTTTACAGCAGCAATATTTAAACGAGATCTCATAGAGGTACGCAGTTTGCAGTTGCATAAAGGGGAAAATCAGCTGACAAATGCATATCGTGTATCACTCTAAAGGAAAAAAGGACAAAATTATTATATTTTATATAAATAAAAAAGTTGTATTAAAGAAATTATTGGATTTTGAATATTCTACTAAAAGAAACAACCTTTAATATGAGATATGAGATAGGTCTTCAGTATTATGCAGTGAGCTAATGCATTTTGTACAGGAAGAGTACGTAGAACTAAAATCGGAAAATTTGGCAAATATATATACATGGCTCGATTCTGAACTTCAAATACCACACTTATCGCAGCATTTGCTGTCGTATTTCGCCAATAACTCGTCGAATGTTAATTTCCAGCTATTCAATTGTCTCTGGTATATCGGCATAGAGTGACTACATAATCCCATGGAAAATAATCCAGTGGGGTTAAATAACACGATCTTGGTGGCCAATTAACTGGACCATTATGTGAGATTAATCGTTCATCAAAAGTTTATTTGAGTAAATAATTGTAGCTTATGCTGTGAAGCATGTGGCTCCGACCTGTTAGAACCACATGTCAACAAGATTAATGCTAACTTATTGAGGCACAAAAAACGTATAATCACTTCGCTATACCTTTCACCGTTAGCAGTAACATTCTGCCCATCATCGTTTTTGAAGACATATGGACTAAAGACTCCGCCGGCCCATAAGGCGTACCAAACAGTAATTTTCTGTGGATGTAATGGTGTTTGGTCACAATCTTGTGAATTATCTTCACGCCAAATGTGACAAGTCTGCTTATTTACGTACCTTTTCACCCAAAAATGAGCTTCATCAAAATTTTTATGGAAAAACAAAATCAATATCAGTTTGTGCTCCAGTCCATTGGTCGAATTGGTGGTGCATACGATGGTCGTTTGACTTGCACAAATTGAATCTTAAAAGCTCGTAAACTAAGATCCTTTCGTAAGATTTTCCATAAAGTAGATGGACACATCATCATTTGCTGAGAACGACGCCGAATTGATCGATATGGGTCTTATTCAATGCATTGCTATACATCGGCTAAAGATTTTTCGGTGCGCACCATTTGGCGTCTTACGGGATGCACATTATAATTAAAACTAAACGAATTATCCGCTCTAATGGGCGATCATGACTACCATAATATAGATATTTTAATATGCGCTATTTTAAAACTCAAAAGAAACAAAGCACCTGGGGACGAAGGCATTCCTCCAGAGCTTCTTCAGGCTATTACTGCAATATCCGCAGACATTATGCAAACAGTTTCCTAGAACGTGGACAAAAGCTTCCAAAGCTTCCAAACGAAAACGAACTGCGATAACTGGAGGGGCATCACTCTGCTTAACACTATTTATAAAGTAATTGCTGTAATAATAAATAATAGACTGCAGTGCGTTGAGCAGACACTGCGATACGAACAGGCAGGTTTTCGGCCTGCGATACAAATACTCTTCGTATCATAATAGAACAGTCTATAGAGCGGTGCACACTGCTTTATTTAGTCTTTGTCGACTTTAGAAAAGCATTCGATTCTATAAGACGTGTCGCAATATGGGACGCATTACGAGCTAAGCGCGTACCATCCAAATTAAGAAACAATTCCGCACTACAAGTTCGTCACAATGGGATCATAAGTGAATCCTTCAGCACAAACGCATGGGTAAAACAGGGTTTTCCTCTTTCTCCATTTTTTGCCGTGGTACTTGATGACATAGTGTTAAAACTATGCTTGGGGCTTTCACAAACATCTGGAAGACTTGGATTTCGCTGACGATAACTGCCTCATTTCGTCAAGTTTGCAAGGGCCGTTGGTTTAGAAATAAACATGGAAAAAACACATGCAATGCGAATAAATAACGTCACCGATAACCAATTCAAAATACAAGACCAGATGATTAAGTTTGTAAAGCACTTTTGTTATCTGGGGGTGCATGATGTCAACTTATGGTGGTGTGGGGGAAGATGTGTCTAGCAGACTAAAAAAGGAAAGATCAGCATTTAAGCGCCTAAATAAAACGTGACGAGCCCCACAAATATCACAAAACACGAAGATCCGCGTATTCAATGCTTGGTAAAATCTACACTGCTTTATAGAAGCGAAACTTGGCTGATGACGAGCACTATAGCACAGAGACTCTAAGTATTTATGAACAAGTGTCTACGAATAATGTCGAATACTTTGGCCAAACAAAATCACAAACACAGAGCTCTGGAGGCTGACAAAAGAAGAACCCATAGTTTGTCAAATAACAAGAAGAAAATGGCAGTGTTACGAGAGCCTATTGACAGCGTTACGAAAGCCGCCTTAGAATGGAATCCCCAAGGAAGTCGGCGCTCCGGTCGTCCGAAAAATATATAGCGTAGAACAATTTTAAATGAACTTAAGAATGTAAACAAATTTTTTGATGAATTAGTTGGAATTTTGTGGTACAAGCCCTATGTTACCAAGTGGAATAAATAAAGGTATACAAAAAAAATATGGACAAAGTGCACGTTAAGTTTGACGAACAAAATATATAAAAAGCAACTATCAGCTGTTAAATCGGGTGTCAAGTAAAGCAATGCTACCAACTCAAAGTTGTGAACCTCGAAAAAAAACACCCTTTATTAGCACGTTGACTGACACGCCAATTTTTAGAATTTCGATCTAAAATGGCCAAAAAAAAATATTCTTTTGCTTCTGGATTTGAATAATTTTTTTTATAATTATATCTTCTTTTTTGTGTTCATCACTGATTTTTTGTTCTCTTCCCAGAAGCCATCTATCCATTTTAGCACTGATATACTACGAGTTTAATCGTAGCTGCACGAATATGGCAAGTAAACACAGATTGCGTTCTTTGCTAGGACGTGTTAAGCGTAGTATGAATTTTTCTTTTAAATAGAGTTCTCCATAATACAGCTTCTGATTAGGTAACTTTGTGTGGCACAAGAATAAAATGAAATATTTCGTAGTTGTTTGTGAGAAGTGAGTGCATTATAAAGGCTGACGCACGTTTCGTGTTTTGTTTCATTGTCAAACATCTTCAGTTTGGTCTATAATTTAACCATGAATCGTCTTACAAACGAACAACGCTTGCAAGTTATTGAATTTTATTATCAAAATGCGTGCTCTTTTAAGAAAGTTCATCGCGCGCTTCTTCCATTTTATGGTCAGTTTAATCGACCCACTGAAGCGGCTATTCGGGCTATTGTGACTAAATTTCGCACCAAATTTACATTGTTGGAAAAAATATCGCAGCTGTATCGGCCAGTGTTAATGATGACCATCAATTATCGATTCGTCGCCGTTCGCAGCAATTGGGCCTCTGTTACTCAACGACGTGGAAAATTTTGCGGAAGGATTTAAGTGTGAAGCCTTTCAAAATACAGCTGATGCAAAATTGAAGCCGAACGACCTACCGCAACGTAGAATTTTTGGTGAATGGGCTCTTGGAAAGTTGGCCGAAGATCCACTTTTTTACCGAAAAATTGTGTTCAGCGACGAAGCTCATTTTTGGCTCAATGGGTACGTAAATAAGCAGAATTGTCGATTTTGGAGTGAATATCAACCAGAAGCATTGGAAGAGCTACCAATGCATCCAGAAAAGTCACAGTTTGGTGCGGTTTATGGGCTGGTGGCATCATTGGACCGTACTTCTTCAAAGATGATGCGAATCGTAACGTAACTGTGAATGGTGAGCGCTATCGAGAGATGATATCCAACTTTTTTTGCCCAAAATGCAAGAGCTTGACTTGCATGACATGTGGATTCAACAAGACGGTGCCACATGCCACACAGCACGCGCAACAATGGACTTATTGAGAGGCGAGTTCGGTGAACATTTTATTTCACGTTCGGGACCGGTCAATTGGCCGCCTAGATCGTGCGATTTAACGCCTTTAGACTATTTTTTGTGGGGCTATGTTAAAGCTCATGTCTATACAGACAATTCCGCTTCAATTGACGCATTGGAAGACAACATTGAAGCATTTATTCGTGAGATACCGGCCGAAATGTTGGAAAGAATATGCCAAAAGTGGACTAAGCGGATGGACCATTTGAGGCGCAGTCACGGTCAACATTTGCATGAAATAATCTTCAAACATTAAACGTACTATCGATTCAAATAAAGATTTTATGCATTTTTCTGAATTTTATGTTTTTTTTTTTTTTTGGAAAACTTTCCTATAGCTCTTAAAAAATCACCCTTTACAAATCATATTGTAACCAGAAGAATCATGCTCGTTTCCTGGCTGGGGTGGCCAACAAAATGTTTCTGATTGATATTTAACATTTTGAATCATGTTCAGTGAATTTAGTGAATTCTTTTTAAATATAATTCTGTATTTCAAACTCTGCTACAAATTAGCAAAAATCATGATTGACAACTCTTATTTAAAATTAAAATAAAATTTTCCTACCTCAAAACCTGAAATAATATACTCACTTATTCAATAATTACACAGTGCAACAATCATCAAGTTTAAACTGCTTCTCGTGTGCGGTTTTTCGAAGGACTTATCGAAACTAACAAGACCCCATTTCGATTTTGCTAGTTTATCGAAACCTCATTTGGGCTTTGCTAGTTTATCAAAACTCCATTTGGATTTTATTAGTTCAGCTGCTGTTCGGATATTATGGTATCATGTATATTTTGGCTAAAACTTGACTTTTCCGAAGAACATGCAATTTTTCTCACGTCTATAGCCCGGTAACCAATTAGAATTTTGTTTCCTGTCTTCGGCACAATTGTAGCTACAGACTAGGAGAAAAAAGCGTAAAAAAACTAACCCGAAAAAACAGCATCTAGTGCCTCAAAATTGCTAAAATGTCGAAACATTTTCATCCACAAAGATCTCTTTTTTTAACTTTATTTCCATCAAAATAAAAAAATTATTAATTTAGCATCAAAAATTCGAGAAATGCATGAAAAATGTAGCAAAAGCCAAAAACATGAATTAATCGATATCAGTGACAATGATAGATTATGGCTACATGGCATTTGAATTGACTGCTATGACTTGTTCAAGCTTTATATGCACTTGCAATAACTCCATCTATGGAAAAAATTGCACATAGTTGCTAAGCTAAAATATCGAATTTTCGTTGTAAAATACAGTTTGAAAATGTGAAAAAATCATTTTCAAGTATTATAATGTTCTGAAGAATTGTGAATTATTCTTATTATAAAATGTAAAAAAAAAAGATTATAAAAATGAAAATTTTCGACACTTTTGCAATTTTGAGGCACTAGATGCTGTTTTTTTTTTTTGATAAGTTTGTTTAACACTTTTTTTCTCCTAGTCCATTGCTGTAATTGTGACGAAGACAGAAAAACAAAATTCCAATTGGTTACCGAGATATAGCTGTGGGAAAAATTTCATGGTCCTCGGAAAAATTAGGTTTTAGCCAAAATATACATGAGGCCATAAAATCCGAACAGCAGCTAAACTAATAAAACCCAAATGGGGTTTTGTTAGCTTCAATAAGTACTTCGAAAACCGCATGCGAAAAGGAGTTTGCATTTTATGTGTTGCATTTTATGTGTTGCACTGTGACTTTATGTCTGTCTATCTTAATGATAATTTATATTCTATTTCATAGTCGTCTTTATTTTAACAATATTATTTGTCTTTTATTTTTCTTTTATCTTTAGAACAAGTTTATTTCTCTTAACCTTTTTTATTTTCATTCCTTTTGTTGTATTATTTTTTATTTATTGTTTTTGCAACCACTTGCATTATTTTTATAACTTTGTGATGGGAAACAACTTCAGTTTTCAGTTCAATTGTGAAAGGAGTTATTTCGCTGGAGAGTCGGTGGAATTGAAAGGAATTAGGTTACACAATATTAAACTCATGTTTTCTATGAAATTTATTTTTTTAATCTCATTTCATCGTAATTTTTACTAAACGACCATATCAAGAGAACTTGTTCAATAATAGCCACTACATGTTTATTATTTGGTATTTTTTTTTTTTAAATATAGTTTTGGTTTTTACTTCAGGTGACATATATGAAAAAGTGTGTGGATGGCACATCATAATTGGGTTAAATTCTAAGCTGTGAAAAATTTTTAAATGCTTGTATGAGTATTTGTTTTTTTTCTGTGCTGTTCTGTTTGGGTAATCACTTAGAAAATTCATACTTAGCTAAAAACTGGGTTAAATCTATAATTAATAGCTATAGATATTTGATTTATTATTAGAATGCGACCTGATTGTGCTTTTATATGAAATATTCTTATAAATTTAAAGTGTCAATGAAGTTGAAAAATATTTGCAAAGTAAATGTTATTTACAGGCTTGTGTAGGCATTAAAAAAAAAAAAAACAATGAAATAATTTAAATACGTTGAGTTGCCAACTTCTTTTTATTTTAATTTAAAATAATTTATATCAAGGATTCGACAGTCATCTGCTAAATTTAAACAAGTAACTAATGTAAATGAATTTTGTAAAAAAAAATATTACTTAAATATGTTTCTGTTTATTTGAGTTATTCCAGAAAGCTAAGCAAAACTTTAGTATTGCGTTTAAATTTGAACAAACTTTGTTTAAAAAAATTGTAAATTGAAAATTTGCCTTGTATTTAAGTTTTCACAATGAAACTAATTTCAATTCATTAAACAGCTTAGCAGTTTATATAAAATTTTTGTTTGTAATACGAGTACTTATTTGAGTGCATATTTTGCGCCAACATTCCCTTAAGAAAATCTATGGAATTTCCTAAGAAACATGTATAAGTTACACTCGATTGACGATGACTTATAGCCAGTGAAACCTACTAACTTAAATATTTAAAGAAAAGAAAAAAAAAACAATCTGTTCAAACAATCACAAACTACATAGAAAGAGATAGAGATCGTCAATATTAAAAAAAAAAATAAAAGAAAAAAAAAAACACTTGGAAAAAAATGGAACAAAATAAATAATAATGCAAAAAATGTGCAAGTAGTTAATGTACAAGCCTCCAGTATTAACATATGTTTAACAGGGTTTGGCTAAATTATTGAAATAATGAAAAAAATATAGTGATTTACTGAAGTGTAGGGACTGGAGACTACAGAGTGGTGTAGGATATCAAATAAATTTGCCAGCATATAAACCTTAAAATAAACCAATGGATTCAGAAAAATTTCTGAGACAATGTAGCAATGTTAGTCTGACCTTCTGCTGCACTTCCAGGCAGATCGCAAAAATAAAGATACTTTGAGGAAAAAATATATTATAGTTTTCTTGGGAAGCGGTCAATATTTCCTTTTAAGGATGCTTGATCATTTGATCTACAATTTCATAGCTAAATCATATTTGTTTAAGTAATAAAATCCAGTGGAAAAATTCCCAAAAGCAGTAAAAAAAAACATTATTTTAAAAAATTAGACGGTTATGAATAGTTAAAACGGTGTTAAGTTCATTATACCCTATACCACTATGTGGTTTGGGTATAATGACTTTGTGCTGCTGTTTGTAACTACCAAAAATATTTGACCTAGAACCAACTTTTATTATACCGATCGAATCAGAATCACTATCTGATTCGATTTAACGATGTCCGTCCGTCCGTCCGTCCGCCTGTGTGTCCATGTAAACCTTGTACTCAAACTGCAGGTCGCAAATAGGAATATTTTTTGATGAAATTTCGTATTTAAGCTTTTATCGACCATGGAATGAACGCTATTGAAATTGGTGAGAATCGGTCCATGTTCAGACCTAGCCCCCATACAAATATCCCTATGAAATCGACATAAATTGCCATAAGATCCAAATTGTCATATAGATCTTACTCAAATTGGGTTTGTATGCGTTTATTACATCCGTTAATGAGTAGTCCAAAAATGATCCCAATGGGACAACTCTTAGTCATAGGCCCCATATAGAACTGCTCTTCACTTAAACTAAAAATCTTCACTTAAATCTATCAAAAAACAAAAATATTGCACTGATTCTTCTCAAATTTTGTTTGTATAAAAATACAAGAGGCTTTACCAAATATGATCAGGATCGGTCCATTTTTGGACCTAGTCCCTATATAGATAGAGCATCCGATATTAACTTTTTCATATCTGCAGCCAAAAAAATTAATAACAAGTAAGAAAAGTATAGTCGGTCTAGACCGACTATACGATACCCTATACCATGCGTTTAGAAAGCCTATCTCTTAGGCCCAACTAACTGCACATAGAAAAGCAAAAACCAAATTTGAGTGGGATTTTTATTAATTTTTTTGGCTGCAGATATGAAAAAGTTCATATCGGCTGCTATATCTATATGGAGACCAGGTCCAAAAATGGACCAATCCTGATCATGTTTGGTAAAGTCTCTTGTATTTTGCAAAAATATATACAAACCAAATTTTAGAAAAATCTGTGCAATATTTTTGTTTTTTGATAGATTTAAGTGAAGATCGGGAAGCAGCTCTATATGGGGCCTATGACTAAGAATTTTCCTGTAGGGAGTATTTTTTAACTACTGATTAATGGATGTAATAAACACATTTGACTGATATCTATATGATAATTTGGAACTTATGGCACTTTATGTCGATTTCATAAGGGTCATTTGTATGGGGGCTAGGTCTGCACATGGACCGATTCTCACCAATTTCAACAGCGTTTATCCCATGGCCGATAAAAGCTTATATACCAAATTTCATCAAAATATATTCATATTTACGACCTGCAGTTTGATTACAAGGTTTACATGGACACACAGACGGACGGACGGACCTACGGACATTGTTAAATCAACTCATAAAGTGATTCTGATTCGATAGGTATAATTAAAGATGGGTCTAGGTCAAATATTTTTGGTTGTTACAAACAGCAGCACAAAGTCATTATACCCAAACCACATAGTGGTATAGGGTATAAAAGATAAGGGTCTCTAAACGCATGGTATAGGGTATCGTATAGTCGGTCTAGAGCGATTATAATTTTCTTACTTGTTATACCCTATACCACTATGTGGTTTGGGTATAATGACTTTGTGCTGCTGTTTGTAACTACCAAAAATATTTGACCTACACCCATCTTTAATTATTCCGATCGAATCAGAATCACTTTATGAGTTGATTTAACAATGTCCGTAGGTCCGTCCGTCCGTCTGTGTGTCCATGTAAACCTTGTAATCAAACTGCAGGTCGTAAATATGAATATATTTTGACGAAATTTGGTATTTGATCTTTCATCGGCCATGGGATGAACGCTATTGAAATTGGTGAGAATCTGTCTATGTTCAGACCTCATACAAATGACCCCTATGAAATCAACATATATTGCCAAAAGATTCAAATTATCATACAAATCTTAGTCAAATTGGGTTTGTATGTATATATTACATCCATTAATCAGTATTCCAAAAATGATCCCTATTGGACAACTCTTAGTCATAGGCCCCATATAGAGCTGCTTCCCTATCTTCACTTAAATCTATCAAAAAACAATAATATGGCACTGATTCTTCTCAAATTTTGTTTGTATATATTTTTGCAAAATACAAGAGACTTTACCAAATATGATAAGGATCGGTCCATTTTTGGACCTAGTCCCTATATAGATATAGCATCCTATATGAACTTTTTCATATCTGCAGCCAAAAAAATTAATAAAAATCCCACTCAAATTTGGTTTATGCTTATTTTCTATATCCAGTTAGTTGGGCCTAAGAGATAGGGTCTCTAAACGCATGGTATAGGGTATTGTATAGTCGGTCTAGACCGAATATAATTTTCTTACATGTTTTTATTTGAACTCGCTAAAAAATTTTTTTTAATAGTCGGATAACTAAGTTTTAGAAAAATGCATCAAGTTCGATTTGATTTTACCATTTTGTAACCTAAAATCATTTCCCGCAACTCATGGAAGAATATATCATATAGTTCTTCTAGACAGATTTCAACTTTAGTGTTAGATTTATTTTCGAACATTCAAAAGATCGGTTCTTGCATATCGGTTAACTTAAACTATTAATCGATTAACTTAAACTAGCTAAAAAAAAAAAACGTTATATATTTATCTAAAAAATATTTATTAATATAAAATAGCAGATTCCAGCGCTCGAAATTCGAGTGCAATTTCTAGGTAGCTTTATTTTTCAACTTAGCCAATTCACAAACCAACACTTGTTTGGTTTATTATTATTGTGAATGAAGATAACAAACTCATTAGCAAACACATCAACAAATTTAATAAACACACACATAGCATATGTATAATTTTTTGTATATTTTTTGTAGCAACTGTAATTGCAATTTACTCAAAATAAAAGAAAAATTTAAAAATCTATAGATCTGGTGAACAGCTAAAAAGAAATACCTTTCAAATAATATACGTATAGTCAAAATCAGGATAAAACGGTAGAACAAAACATCGGTAACAAGAAATCGCCTAGCCTATTAATATTATAGATACAAAAAAAAATATATTTCAAGAAACGAAAAAACTTTTTTTTTTATTTTATTCGAATTCGGCTTATTACTAATTTTATTTTTTGAAGAAACTGAAAACCGGTTTTTTGATAACTCCAATTACCGGAACTTATAGAGGAGGATATCATAAAATATCTAGACCGATATTTTACATATTGCTTTCGAATTAGATTTATCGTCAAACGTTCTATTGGTTAAGTGGTTATCTGAATCTAGTTAAAATAGTGTTAGCTACATTTTTGTTCAAAAATTAAAAAAACAATTATTTTAGTATATATGATACTTAAAAAAAATTATTTCAAGGATCGAAATGTATATCGGTTTTATTCGAACCGGTATTAAAATTTTGGTTTAGTCGAACTTGTTTTATAAACATTTGGATTTTTCGTATATTTTTGCAGAACTCATAGTACAAAGCATCATATAGCCCGTCTAGACTTTCTAACTGTTGACGGTTTCGAATTAGATACACTTTCAAACATTATATAAACCGGTTTTTATGTATCGGTTAACCGGATAACTGAATCTAGTCAAAATTGCTTTAGTTACATATATCCTAAAAAATAAAAACTAAAATGTACCATTAATAAATACTTAAAAAATATTACTTCAAGAATCCAAAATAATCGGTTTTTTATTTCGGTTATATTCGGACTCAATTTATAAACAATTTGATTTTTTAACATTTTTTCAGAAATCATAGTGGAGAGCATCATGTAGTCTTCAAACATTTTAAAACCGGTTTCATGTATCGGTTTCACGTATAATAATGTATAACCGGTTAACTGAATCTAGTTAATATTACATGTTTACTAAAAACTAGCAGATCGCAGCCCTCGAAATTCGAGCGCAAATTCTAGGAAATTTTATTTTTTCATTAAATAAGGACCCTAAAAGTATGCTAATCAATTATAGCCAATTCACAAATCAACACAAAAAACAAACTCATTTATATTACAAACACATTAACAAATTTAATAAACACACACATAGCATTGTATAATTTTATGTATGTGTTAGTAGGAACTTTAAATACAATTTGCTCAAAATAAAGGAAAAAATTTAAAAATCTGTAAATCTGCAAATCGGCTAAAAAGAAATACCTTTCAAATAATGTACGCTTGGTCAAAATCGGGATAAAACGGTAGAACAAAACATCAGTCACAAGAAATAGCCTAGTCTATTAATATTATAGATAACAAAATATGGACCATTAATAAATACTAATAACATTACATCAAGTACCTAAGTAGGTGGAAAACCGATTTTTTTTTTTAATTTTCAAACTCGGTTTAAAATGTTATTTTTGCAGTGTTTTTTTTTAATTCATAGTTGAGAGTACAATGTAATCCATCTAGACTTTCTAACTTGTTTTGAGGGGTTTCGAATAATTTTTATCTTCGCATATTCTACAAATCGGTTTTTACGTACAGATTAACCGTTTAACCGAATCTAGTTACAATGGTGTTATGCTACGTTCACACGGACAGCAAGATTCGCGGTTCGCTCTCATGCTTGATCTACATAATTCGCCATACAAAATTTTGAGAGCGAATCTACTTGGTTCATTTTGAACCTAGTTGTGAAAGAAAAACAAAAATTATGTGTGCAATAAAATAAATAAAAACATTTATTTAACAAATTAAAAGTATATATTTACATATATATTTTCAAATAAAAATGGAAAAAATTAAATAGTGAAACGTAAAGTGTAGAAAATATTTGTACAAAATATGTAAACGTCAAAATGAAACAAGAACACTCGTCTGAATACCAAGGTTCACAATAATGATTCAGAGAGCGAATCAAGTGGTTCATTGTGCCGCCTGAACATGCTATTAGCTTAAAATTTTCTGAAAAATAATAAAATTGTACTTGAATAAATTTAAAAAAAGACTTCAAGCATCCAGTAAGCCCGATATTCTATGTTTTAATATCGGTTTTATTCGAACTCGATTCATTTAGAGTTGGACTTTTCTTGTAATATTTCTGAACTCATAGTGGAGAGTATCATATAGTCTATCTAAACCTTCCTTGTTTGAAGGTTTCGAATAAGTTTTTTCCCCTAACATAGAAAATCGGTTAATCAAATCAAGTTAAAATGGTGACAAAAAATTACTTCAAGAACCGAAATAACCGAATATCCGGTTTCCTCAATTCAGTTCTATTCGAATTCAATTTATTTAAAATTGGTTAATGCAGTTTTTATATAAAAAAATAAATAAAAATTGTGCTTTAATAAATTCCTAAGAATCATTGTTTCAAGAACCTGTTTTTATGCCCCATACCACTATGTGGCCAGTGTATAATGAGTTTGTGCTGATGTTTGTAAATACTAACAATATTAGCCTAGACCCACCTTTTATTGTATCGATCGACTCAGAATCACTTTCTGAGTCGATTTAGCGATGTCCATCCTTTCGTCTTTCCGTCCGTCTGTGTGCCCATGTAAAGCTAGTAATCCAACTACAGGTCGCAGATATGAATATATTTTTATGAAATTTAATCTGTATGCTAAAAGTAAACCCTTTAGGACAGTTCTTAATCATACCCCCCATATGAAGCTGCTTCCCGATCTTCACTTAAATCTATCAAAATACAAAATTATTACAAAGATTTTTCTCAAATTTGTTTTGTATATGTTTCTTAAAAAACAATTGACTCTAACAATTATATACACAGATCGGTCCATTTTTCGGTCCTAGTCCCCATATAAATAAAGCATCCGATATGATCTTTTTAGATCTACAGCCAAACAAATTAATAAAAATTCCACTCAAATATGGTTTATGCCTATTTTCTATATCCAATTGGTTGGACCTAACACCAATTCTCTAAACACATGGTATAGGGTATCGCATAGTTAGTCTAGATCGACTATAATTTTCTCACTTGTTTTTATTTCAACTCGTTGAAAAATCTATTCTTCGATTGATTTCATTTGGCCATTTTGTAACCTAAGATCATTTCCCGGTACTCATGGAGGAGGGTATCATATAGTCCTTATAGAGCGGTGTCAACTTTCGAATTAGATTTATCTTCGAACATTCTACAGACCGATTTTTGTGTATCGGTTAATCGATTAACTTGAACTAGCTAAAAAAAAATTAAATATATTTTTCTAAAAAATAACAAAAATTTTATACTAATTAATACTAAAAAAATTATTTCAGTTTTGATTTTATTCGAACTCGGTTTATTAATAAATTGATATTTCGAAAAAACTGAATACCGGTTTCTCGATAAATCCAGACCTTTTCCCTGAACTCATAGCGAAAGGTGTCTTTCTTTCTCAATTGTTCCGAACTAGATTTATCTTCCGGATTTTGTGTATTGCTTAGCCGGTTAACTGAACCTACTTAAAATGTGATTAGCTACATTTTTGCTGAAAAAAAAATTTAATAAGATACTTCAAAATTAACTCAAGGACCGAAGAATCCTGACAACCGGTTTTTGAATTACGGTTTTATTCGAGCATGGTTTACAAAGAATTGGATTTTTCGTATATTTTTTCAGAACTCATAGTAGAATGTATCATATAGCCCATCTAGACTTTCTAACTGTTTCACGGTTTCGAATTAGATATATTTCCAAATATTCGAATAACCGGTTTTATGTTAACCATTCTAAATCTAGTTAAAATTGAAGTAGTTACATTTTTCCTAAAAAGTAACAATTATTGTACCTACCATTAACAAAAACTTAAAAATATTACTTCAAGGATCGAAATAAATGTATTATCGTTTTTTTAGTTTCGGTTACATTTGAACTCATATAACATATGGAACTTTATAACAAATTTGATTTCTCGAATATTTTTCCGAATTCATAGTGGAGAGTATCATGTAGTCTACAAACATTTTATAAGTGCATTAGTTACATTTTTTTCTTAAAAATAATAAAAATAGTACCATTTTTAAATACTTAAAACATTACTTCAAGGATCGAAATAGCCGGAAAACCTAGTTTTTAGTTTTAAAAGGCGGGTTAAATTGTTTGACGATTTCGAATAAGTTTTATCTTCGAACGCTTAACCGAAAATAGATCAAATGGTGTTAACTTCAGTTTTTCTGAAACATGGAATTAGCCGGATAAGCGATGTTTTATTTTCGGTTTTATTTGAACTTAGCTTATTCAGAATTGGATTTTTCTTATAATATTTCTGAACTCATAGTGGAGACTATCACATAGTCCGTAAATTTCTTGTTTGACGGTTTGAAATAAGTTTTTTCCTCAAATATGTAAAATCGGTTAATAAAATCAAGTAATCGAATCAAGGATCGATAATCGGTTTTTTAATTTCGACTATATTGGAACTCTGTTTATAAAAAATTGAATTTTTTTAGAATTCATGGAAGAGAGTATCATGTAGTCTTCAAACATTTTAAAACCGGTTTTTGTTTATCAGTTAATCTAGTCTAGTTAAAATGGCGTTCGCTACAGTTTTTCTAAAAAATAATATAAATTTTGATTTTATAAATACATTAAAAAATTATTCCAAGAACCGGAATAACCGAATAACCGGTTTTTTAAATTCAGTTCTATTCGAACTTAGTTCACAAAAAATTGGTTAATACAGTTTTTATAAAAAAATAATAAAAAAATAAAAATTTTACTTTAATAAATTCCTACGAAAAATTATTTCAAGAACCGGATAATCTGCTTTTAATGTCGGTTTTTGATTTTTCGAATTTTTCGCATTTTTCGAATTTGATCAGACTATTTTGTGAACCAACTTTGTTATTAGGGTATTGTATAGTCGCTCCAGAACGATTACAGCTATCTTAAGTGGCTCTGTTATGTTCATAATAATTTGGCCAAACTCTGCACAATATTGTATTAACAACAATAACAATATGATAAAGTGAAAATTATAATATTATGGACGCGTGTTTATGTTTCAATTATACCAACAAAGTTTAAGGTCTGTCTGATATTTGTAAATACTAAAAGTTTTTTTGAATACATGTGTACATATGGCACACTAACGTTTTAAAGTGAAATTGGAAATCAAGCCAAATAAAAATTAATCACCTTCAACCATATAAGCTGAAATTAGAAAAGTTTTTAGTATTTAATTTAAAATCCTTAAAAGGTTATAAAACATTTCACTTGTTTTCATTCAAAAACAACTTAAGGAAATTCTTTATAACCAAATGTTGAGGAAGGTTTCAATTTCATCATTCATTGTTAAAGAAATGGACAAAAGAAATTTCACTTTCTTTAAAAAAAAAAATACTGTTTTGTATTTTGGTAAGGTGAAACGAACGATAACTTACTTACCTTTCTTTTAATAAACAAAACACGTAAATGGGCGTTGAAGATATTACTCGTATTTCCAAAGCACATGTAACATCATTTTAAAATAAAGTTCATTGAATTTCACTTGAATAATTTAAAATATTTATATACATATATCACTTTTAACGGGTAACCAGCCAACTATTAACAAATTGTTGTATTAAATTTTTCAAGATTATGTAATGTTTTCAAATTACTTTATGCTTATCTTTTTGGTTTTGAAGTGAAATAAAAAAAATCTTCAATTTCAAACTGATAACGAAACGGCCACACTGCTAAAGAATTTGCATGGCTAAGAAATCACAAACGGAAAAGTCAAGGTGAATTCTTATCAAAGTAGTTTAAAATAGAAACAACAAAATCAACTAATTGATTCGTTTGTAAAAGTTATAAAGTTACAAATTCATTTAAAAAATATATATATTTAATCTTAAAAAATAATAACGATTAGTCACATAATTAAAAAAATATATTTATACTCGTATATATATGAATTAGATAAGAATGCCAAAATATAGCTGGATATTTTAAGATTTCTTGTAGCTTTTTTTTAAGAGATAAAAATGTTTTTAAATTACAAAATGCATAAGATAATGAAGTTGAAATTTTTTTATTTTATGGCCACAAATTTAGTGTAATTATCTTATCATTCTTATCATTATGGTTATTAACATAGAATACGAACCCTCAAAGTTAGCTTGAAAATTTCAAGATTAGATGTTAATTTTAAAATATCTGTCTATTAAAAAATATATTTGTATATGACATCATATTTATAGTGTTTTAGCTTAGAGATGGGATATGAACATTAACGATGTAGTCGATAAACTTCCTAGAGAAGAGCTCATAATTGTTTTTGATCGGTTCAGCTTTATAGCATGTTCAGACGGCAAAATGAACCACTTGATTCGCTCTCTGAATCACGATTGCGAAGCCTGCTGTTCAGAGAGTGTTCTTGTTTTGACGTTAATATTTTTTGTGCAAATATTTGAAGACATCCTTCTATAGTTTACGTTTCACTATTTAATTTTTTACCATTTTATTTAAACTTGCAGATTCCAGCCCTCGAAATTCGAGCGCAAATTCTAGGAAATTTTAATTTTTAATTAAATAAAGACCCTAAAAATATGCTAATCAATTATAGCTAATTCACAAATCAACACAAAAAAAAACTCATTTTTATTACAAACCCATTAACAAATTTAATAAACACACACATAGCATATGTATGTCTAATTTTATGTATGTGTTAGTAGCAACTTTAAATGCAATTTACTCAAAATAAAGGAAAAAATTTAAAAATCTGTAAATCTGCAAAACGGCTAAAATGAAATACCTTTCAAATAATATACGTTTGGTCCAAATCGGGATAAAACGGTAGAACAAAACATCGATCACAAGAAATCGCTTAGCCTATTAATATTATAGATATACAGTCAGTCAATTAAGTTTGTATGCAAGCTAGTAGCTTATCATTATAACATCAAAAAATATATATTCACTGTGCAACGATGAAAGAAAATCTAATTTTTTAAAAGAAAACTAGAGGACCCGTGCTGCTCCACAGCATTATATTGTATTATATTAATTTTTATAATATAATATCAAAATTTGCCAAGAGAAGTTAACGTACAGTAATGCCAAAATATGGCAAGATAAGTTAACGTACAGTAAAAGTAAAGTTGATTCTCCACGCATAACTTTCCTCAAACCCAACGAATTTAAGCAGTTAATAGCTCAAAAGAAGGAGGATGATCCACTGAGTGTTCTTAGACCTATGTCAACAGCGTACGTTAATTAGAACTCTAGTTATAGAAGTTTGAGAGAAGAAAAATATTGAAAAAAATCTTGAATGCAAAGTTTATTCATAAATTCTTTTCATATATAAGATAAGATATGTCAAGATAAGTTAACGTACAGTAAAAGTAAAGTTGATTCTCCACGCATAACTTTCCTCAAACCCAACGAATTTAAGCAGTTAATAGCTCAAAAGAAGGAGCTTGATCCATTGAGTGTTCTTAGACCTATGTCAACAGCCTACTTAATTAGAACTCTAGTTATAGAGGTTTGAGAGAAGAAAATACTGAAAAATCTCTTGAATGCAAAGTTTATTCATAAATTATTTTAATATATAAGATAAAATAAGCGAAAATATCCTCAAAAATATGTCAAAAAAGTATGATGCAAATCTAAGTCAAGAAAAGGTAATTAATTTTTTCATACGTTAAACAGTTATTTATCCAATGTTCAATGGTTAATTGGAAAGGCTTTATTTGTTATGACTGCTTTTAGACGGTTTTGCATCGATGACACCACGAACGGTGGTAACGCTCGGTGGTATTTTCTCCCACTCTTCTAAAAGGGCCTTTTTAAAGTCTTCTTTGCCTCTTATGTCGTGTTTTCTGATTTGGCGCTCCAGGTGGACCCACAAATGCTCAATAGGATTATTGTTTTTTTACTTTATAGAGGAACCACTCTTTGACAATAAGTGAGGTGTGCTTGGATCGTTGTTATTTTTAAAAATATTTAAATAGACAAACCGATCCATTATACCATATATAAAAACAAGTTTACCCACTCCAGAGGCAGCCATACACCCCCAAACGAGTACTGATCCACCACCGTGGTTGACTGTGCCCATCATGTTTAGGATTGGGTGTTCGCCATACCTTGGCTCGTCCATCTGATCCGAATTTGCTTTCGTTCGAAAAAATAATGGTGTTTCAAAAGCTTTGGGCGACTGTATCATATCGTTTTGCGAATAAGAGTCTCTTTTTTCGGTTTATTGGGCTTACAGCGGCTTTTTACAAATTTGACGGTTATGGTATCCAGCCGAATGGAATACTTTGCGAATTGTTGCTGTAATTCAAACTTTTCCCACCTCATTTTCAATTTCCATCTGTAATTTTGGTGCAGAAATTTTCGGATTTTTTTGCATATTGCGCACGATAATTCGTTTCTCACTGGGTGTGAATGTGCCGACCAGATCTTGGCTTGTTATTATTATTTCCTTGCCTTCTGTACTTTTTCCAACCAATTCGGCTATTTGTCTTTGAGTTTTGTGCTCCAGGTAGAGTTTTATCATCACTTCTCAGATATCCGAAGACAATTCTTTGTCCCGTGGTGCCATTGTAAGTCCCAATCAAAATATAAAATAATTGTTCTGAAGTTCAGGTGACAAGCCTTACAGGCAAAGACCGGAATTAACTGTGCGTTTTGCATACAAACTTTATTGACTATATTTTTACATCAATCAGAAAAACAATTGCTTGCAAATCGAACGGTGCTTTTAAAACTGGTTATTCTAACTAAATGCTGGAAGCTAACATAATAAACAATAAAACAGAAAAATAAAGACGGCAAGGTAATACAGGGTGTGCGAAAAATTTTTAATTGAATTTTGATGTATAGTTTGCATACAAACTTTATTGACTGACTGTTTACATGTAAATATATACTATTTATTTGTTAAATGTTTCTATTTATTTTATTGCACACATTAATTTTTTGTTTTTTCTTTGTTTATATATTTTTGACAGCTAGTTCAGATAAACTACCGATAATTTTTTATCAAAATTGGAGATGACAGTACATTTTTCGTGGTTCGTAACTAGATTCAATATGAACCAAGTTGGTTCGCTCTCAAAATTTTGTATGGCGAATAATGTAGGTTCAATCATGATTGGGGCGTGAACCGTGAATGAGACAGCGAAGCTCGAATCTTGCTGTCCGTCTGAACATAGCATTACAGCACATACATAGATAGAGAGTAAGAAAAGTAAGCCAGTGTAATCTGAATATAGGATCTCGTATACCATATGTTTTGGGTAGGGGTCTTAGGTCCATACTACGGCCAGATTCTAACTATACTGGGTGAGGTAGCCGATATACATAGATAATAAACATAAACATAATTTAAGTGAGATAGCAACTTTTTCCTGGTGATTTACGAGTATTTAATCTGATACTAGATTTATTAAGATCTGGACCCATTTCACGTAAGGTATACCAAGGTACAATGGTCTGAAATTATCATTATGATATTGACAATGAACCACACACAGCTTTCTCAATTGTAATTCAAAAAATATCGATTCAAATTCAAAAATTCCATTTGATTTTCAAAGAAATTGAATTAAAATTCGACAATTTTATGTGAAAGTCAAAAAATTTTATTTTATTTAAAAAAAAAATATAAATTGAAATTTCAATTAAATTTTTTTTTAATTTTAGTTTTCAATATCATAATCAATTTTTTCTACGAAGTGTGTGTTGTACAATTCAAATATTTTATTTTATTTTTATACCCTATACCACTATGTGGTTTGGGTATAATGACTTTGTGCTGCTCTTTGTAACTACCAAAAATATTTGACCTAGACCCATCTTTTATTATACCGATCGAATCAGAATCACTATCTGATTCGATTTAACGATGTCCGTCCGTCCGTCCGTCTGTGTGTCCATGTAAACTTTGTAATCTAACTGCAGGTCGCAAATATGAATATATTTTGCTGAAATTTGGTATATAAGCCTTTATGGGTCATAGGATGAACGCTATTGAAATTGGTGAGAATCGCTCCATGTTCAGACCTAGCCCCCATACAAATTACCCCTATGAAATCGACATAAATTGCCATAAGATCCAAATTCTCATATAGATCTTACTCAAATTGGGTTTGTGTGCATTTATTACATCCATTAATGAGTAGTCCAAAAATGATCCCTATGGTACAACTCTTAGTCATAGGCCCCATATAGAGCTGCTTCCCGATCTTCATTTAAATCTATCAAAAAACCAAAAATTATGCACTGATTCTTCTCAAATTTTGTTTGTGTATATTTTTGCAAAATACAAGAGACTTTACCAAACATGGTCAGGATCGGTGTATTTGTGGGCCTAGTCCCCATTTAGATATAGCATCCGATATGAACTTTTTCATATCTGCAGCCAAAAAAATTAATAAAAATCCCACTCAAATTTGGTTTATGCTTATTTTCTATGTCCAGTTTGTTGGTCCTAAGAGATAGGGTCTCTAAACGCATGGTATAGGGTATCGTATAGTCGGTCTAGACCGACTATAATTTTCTTACTTGTTTTATTATATTATTCTATTTCATTGTTTGCTGATACACAATATTTTTATACCCTATACTACTATGTGGGTAAAATAAGTTTGTACAGTTGTTTGTAACTACAAAAAATATTTCGTAGCGATAACCGTCCGTCCGCCTGTCCGTCTCTGTGTCCATGTAATCAACCTATAGGTCGCAAATATGAATATATTTTCATGAAATATGGTATATAAGCTTCAGTCGGCCATAAGATGAAATCTGAAGGCAAAAAAAAAATAATGCTAGTCAAATTTGGTTTATGCTTATTTTCTATAACTAATTAGTTGGACCTAAGAGATAGGGTCTCTAAAGGCATCGTATAGGGTATCGTATAGTCGGTCTAGACCGACTATAATTTTCTTACTTATTTGTTTTTCATTTGGTGCAAAAATTAGCAAATTTTTCGGCGTTCCTACTCTGGAGCCAGCTACATATAGGTGCCCATCAGAAAAACGTGAATTTTCAAAATTAAAACCGGTAACACTTAACGATTGGCCTTCAATTTAGAGTATCAATTGGCAATTTTTTATTTTAGCGATTTTTGATTTTGGCAATTTTTGATTATGGAGATTTTTGATTTTAAAGATTTTTGTTTTGGCGATTCCGCTCATATTTTCCATGACTATTTATAATTAATGTATGACACTTGTCAAAAGCTTCGCATTTACAGTATGTATTTCATATATTTTGTATAGGAGGTGCCCATCCCATCCCGCCCATTTTTATCTGACTACTCAAATTAATATCTGATGAACTCGTACATACTGTCAAGATTTTCAATCTTATAGTACTCCAGTTTTTTACTTTATATGGGCGGTGCAACGCCCACTGGTCCATTCACGGTAATTTTATTGTTCGACTAATCACATAAAAAACTTATGTGCTCAAAGTCACAGGGCTCTTACTATTATAGTACCCCAGAATGTTCAAAGCTGTCACTCTCGTAGTACCCGAGATATATAATATTAAAAATGTACTTCGTATGGGAAGTGCCACGCCAACTATAAATATCAAAACAAAATTATAGCCTATCGTATAATTGATCCACACCGACTATAATATTTGTATTTATTTTTTTACTTGTTAAGGAAGGAATTACATAAGTCATCTACTGATTCATTAATAATTCAGTCATTAATTGAAGAATATAATTTAGGGCTCTAGGAGATATTATACGGAGAGTTATGGATATTTCGGGATATTTGAATTTTATTTCTATAAGTGAGAGGGAAACGCTCTGCCTCTAATTGGGCTGATAAAAGAATTTTATCCATTTAGTCTACAGACGGGCTAACCTTTTAAAAAATTTTTTTTTTTTAAATATATAATAGTCCTTGTATAGCCTATAAGGTCATTACAATTTTAAAAGAAACACATTAAAGTCTGGAATATAGATATCAAATTTAATTTAAAGAAAAACGCAAAATGAAGCTATTTTATGTGCAAAATATGGTTATAAAATATGAGATAAAAATATAAAATAATATATAAAAAAATTCTGAAAGATTTAAAAAATATGTTCCTGGCTGAGATCTTTGGTTTAATATTCAAATAAAAAGAAGATTAAAATCCATTACATTTTTTCAGTACCTATTTAAACTTAAATAATTTTTTAAGTCCATATCGAAAATTTTATTACTTCAACATTATTTTGTGTTATTTAAGCTTAACAGGTGCCAAATATTAGTTCACCATTAACTTTGTTTTTATGCCGGAAATAAAACTTTTGTTTTCCTAATCAAAAACAAAAACGTCTAAATTTCCACTCCTATACATAACCCTTTTCGGTTTTCTCTTTGTGTGAACATAAATAAATCTTGAAATCTATTTATGTATTACCAACACGTTTTTTTATTTTGTGACTCATTATCATTTTTTACTTCCATTTTTTCTTGTTTTTTTATGTTTTAATAACAATAAATGCAGTCAAGTGCAGCAATTTCAGCTGGTGGTGGGTCGTTTTTGGCCGACAGTCTGGTAATGCGGCAGCACTTGTTGCATGCCCACTAACGATAACGTTAAAACATTATTCTTTATTATTTTTTGTTTTTGATTTTTTTTTTTTGGTAAGGTAACATACGAAAAAGAAATTTATTATTAAACTATTAGTAGAATACACACAGTAAAAAAAATAAGGCAGCAACACTAAATTACACCTGTAACTGTGCCGCCAAGAATTAAGAACAGTTTTGTTTAATCTTTTAAATCTATTGATTGCTATGAAAATTGCTTTTTTATTAGATATGCAATTAACAAAATTTTAATCATTCAAGTGAATTTTCATTCGGAACTATCATAAAAAAAAAATTTTAACTAAATTCTAATTCAAATCCCAAAGTGCTCCACATACTGTGCGATATTATTAATACTTATTTACATACATATATACATATCTTACTTTATCAACATATGATGGTTATTGAAAATCGGTTAGCAGTGAATATATTACTCGTTAATCGTGCAACAGGTGTATTACTAAGTTAGTAGCATTGCTAGGTTAGTACTCGTATACAGGAAATTTAACCAATTATGCCAAAATGCTGAGTAAAATGTATAATATATGTATACAGAAGGTTGTACTCGTATGTGTGGTGGTTCAGACAATAAATATAAAACTAACTGAAGCATTACAAAATACATGCTTTTTGCCTTTGCCTTTTACAGAATAGGCGATATATTATAGAGATTAAGTTGTTTACCAGATGAGACCAGCTTGAAAATTTTTGGCCGTAAAACTGCTACTTTTTTAAAAGGGGCTTTTATAGATTTTAAAGAAAATTTACTTTATCAAAGAAAAAGTACTTTTTAAAGAAGGGATCCTTTTTAAGAAAATGTACTTTAAAAAATTATTGTTTATTTAAGAAAATGGGATTTTTAAAGAAACGGTACTTTTTAAACAAGATGTACTTTTTCGCGAATTTTATTTTTTTTTTTTTTGTGGAAAATGTACTTTTTTTTTAAGGGAAAAGTACTTTTATTTAGAGAGGGGAACCTTTTTAAGAAACTAAATTTAGTTTTTTAAAGAAAAGATAATTTTTTGAAGAAAATGCACTTTTTTTAAGAAAACGCACAAATCTCCAATTTTCGGGAGATTTGTATCCCGTTCGAAGGACCACAATAAGCAAATGTTTTACTCAAATATAATAGAAAGAATTCACAACACACACAATTTATTAGTAACGATTTATATTTATTGTCGATCGTGTTTTTTACCTTTTCACTTGGGGTTCTGCTTTACAACTAAACTTCACTTTTCGTATGCTAAGTAGTTAAAACGAGTTATAACATCTATGAGAATACTAAATATGTCAATATTCCAGTACAGTCTGTTATATTAGCGTAAGGTAATAAAATAATAAATGACAAACTACTTTGCACCTAAACAGATGACTTTTTAATGAGAGGTTATTTTTTAAGAAACTTAAATTTTTTTAGAAAAGGTAGTATTTTAAGAAATTTAATTTTTAAAGAAAATTAGCTTTTTTAAGAAAAGGTACTTTTTAAGAAAAGGCCACTTTTTTATGAAAATATACTATTTTAAAGATGGTATATTTCAAAGAAAATTTGCTTTTTAAGAGAAGGTATTTTTTAAGAAAAGGTAATTTTTTAAGAAAAGGCACTTTTTTAAGAAAAGGTACTTTTTTCAAGAATTAAAAATTGCTATTTTAATAAAAAGTAGTTTTTGAGAAAAGGCACATTTATAAAAAAATTCTGTTTTAAGACAACTTACTTTTTTAAGAAAAAACACTTTGTAGGAAAAGGTTCTTTTTTTCAAACAGTCTTTCTTAAGAAATTTGTATTTTTTTAAAAAAGGGCCTTTTTAAAAACCGGTACCTCTAAAAAATGCACTTTTTTAAGAAAAGGTACTATTTTAAACAAGTAAGAGTGTTAAATTTTGATGTGCCGAAATGTGGTATCACTCACATCAATTTTACGTTTACATTAATATCTGGACTTATCGCACTATTTATAATAAATATAAACAAAATATTTTAAAAGTCAACAATTTGATAATTTGATAAACTGAATATTATTAAATTATTACGACAAACACACTAAATTTTTAATTTTTTTTATGGAGCTGCTTTCATGTTTTTGGACATATCTCGGCACAATGATGCCCGATTTAACCCAGTTTCAACACCAACCTGCTCGAAATAATGACATACAACATTATCCTAAGTTTAACCGGGAAATGCTTCATTTTGTGAATGAGCGTGATTTAAACAGAAAGACGGACATCGCTATATCGACTCGATATAAGGATCAAGAATGTACTCGTAAGTACTTTATGGGGTCGCAAATGCATTTTTCGATGCGTTAAAAACGGAAAGACAAAGTGATATATATCCTCTGCACAGTGGTATGGAGGATATAAAAAGGTACTTTATTTAGAAAAGTTGCTATTCTAAACAACAAAGAGTGTTAAATTCAGCTGTGCCGAAATTTTGATACCCTCCACATGGGTTTTACATTTACATTATTGCACTATTTATTACAAGTGTAAACGCAACATTTTAAAAACTAAGCAAATTGATAAACTAAATTTTTACAACAAACACTCTGAATTTTTAATATTTTTTAGAGATATCTTCATATTTTTGGACATACCTGGGCACGATGATGCTCGATTTACACCATTTTCAATAGCAATAGAAATATCTTGACAAAAGAAAAATAATTCCCATTTTCTGCTACAGAAACATAATATAACAATTTTAATAACTTTTGGGAAATATGCTGTACTGTCAATTTTTTCAAAATATTTAGTTGGCCACATTAAAAATGTAAACTGTCTATTAAGTGTAGCCAACTATTTCATTCAAAACCAACAAAAAACATCGTTTTTGTAATAATTTAGGAGTTTTTTTAATAATTGGCGGGAGATAACAAATATTTTACGGATGAGAAGTTGCATTCGAGCGTTGCCAACTATATAAAACGTTGGCAAATAAATAAATGTAAATTCACGTGTTCATGATATCATCATTTGTTAATTAGCTTTATAAGAAAAATATAATTAATTTTTTTTAATAAGAAAACAAGTTTAGATTTTTTTCTATGCACATCTTATAATAATAATAAACGTCAAAGTACAAATTGTACAAATAAAGTGAGAAAAAAATCACATGACATTGTTTAAACCTTTAACAATGTTAGTAAGACTAAATTATAAAATTTTATAAAATTATTGTCGAAAGCAAAAAAAAAAAAAAAACAAAAGCACCCATGATATTATAAAGTGCATCTTCGTCGTTGTCGTCATTTTCAAAACAACTTTCACTGATGACATACCTTACATCAAAATTATAAAACTTCAAATAACACACAGATTTTCATTAAAAGAAAACAAATCAGTCAGTCATTCATAACTGGAGTTCATCAAAAGTTATCATTGTAATAAAAGAAATACAAAAACTAGTATAAGAAAGTTTTGTTTTTATTACAAATTTATTTAATTTAAATGAAAACGAATTTAATTCATATGCAAATAAATTGAATCATTTTTTTTTTTTTGTCTTAAAGTTTTTGTTTCGACTTAAATTTTTATTTTTTATATTTTAGCTATTTCACTTTTGTTTGTTTGTAATTTCTAAACAAATTCTTCGCTTGAGTTTTGATGGTATGCCAGAGCCAAAAGGCGAATGTTATGTGACAATCGGGATTACAAATTTAAGAGTTTGAATAATTATTGGTGTTAAACCAATTTAAAGGAAGTATTTTTTTTAATATATGTATGTATTAAAAAAATTGCATTACAAAATATGGAATTCGTTTTTCAAGTTTATAGGTACAAGCCGTATTAGACGACATTTTTGATGTGTAAACTTCTATACACGAAGGGGGGTAAATTTCTATTTCACAATACAATCACAAAAACAGCGTGACATGTGAGCTTACATGTTACGCTGTGACTGTAAGACAAATCGGTGTCACTTATGCATGAAACACATA